>ML363690.1:0-45111 GCA_005239505.1 Nicotiana paniculata | reverse complement strand
ACACTCTTAGACTTTTAAGTCCAATACTTAAAGTCTTTAAGCCCAATGCTTAAAGTCCAACATTTCGAAATGCCAAGGATTAGATTGTTAATTAAGGATTTTAAGTGCTTTTGGAAGCATAACTACGAAAGTTATTATTTCCTCCATCCCCATTTTCGTACCCATTTGGTTTGGACATGACTGTTTAGCTAAAGTTGAAGTTTTGTTATGTTGAATTCAAAGCGGATCAAAAAGTAGAGAAACAAAATTGACTTTTTTGAGGAACTTGGATATGCTGTAGTCATCAAGTGTAAACACCAGTAACGATTGTTTCAAATTCATTTTTTGATTAAGGTTTCAATTTTTTTAATGGATTTGAAATTCCTACATCATATAAAAGATAAGTTTGTAAAAATGATACCTAAGTGTTATAGTTGTCAAGTTGCAAACTGCCTAAACAGCAGGCTTTTTTTTTTTGGGGGAGCGGNGGGGGGGGGGGGGGGGGGGGGGATTCTATCTGGTTATACTGATCATGATTCATGGACTTCTTTCATTCCCTTATTCTCTTGTCTAAAACTGTGACTCCCTCTCCAAGTTTCCAGCCTACCTAATTCTGTATCTGTTAGTATATTAACTTTGTGGTTGCTCGTTGATGTAGATAGAGAAGTTTTGATTTTAATTTGTATAACAAGTGAACCAACGTAAGGGATCGATCGATTTTGACACACCTAACTGAGAAGGGTTAATAAAAAGAAACGATAGTGAATGGAGTCTTATATTATCTGTTTATGTTTATACCAAAGTAACAGTTAATTTAATTTGTTGACACAGAAAGGATTATTATAGGTCAAAAGGTAATTATAATCGGAGACATATTTTTCTCTTTCAAACTTTTTCCATTTCTATTTTTTATATTTTTGGCTGAGAGGGTGAGCGAATACTGAATAGTGAGCGAACCAAAGATAAAAGTGAAAAGTGATGACCCAAAAGAATTTGCTAAATTCCTTTTACTGTCATGGAAAGGTGGTTGCGCTTTTTACTAGGCCATGCCATTACATGATGCCAAAGAAGTCTTTTCCTGGATTAACCTAAAGGAATACGGCTGCACTCTCTTTTATCCCGTTTCGAGTTTCTAGGTCACTATCTACGTAATAAACTTCTTTTAAATTTAATCTAACAACGCATCCCATGCATTGAATGTTCTCATTATTAATTACTCCACTAGTAAAAGGCAACTCGCTGTGCACAAGATATTTTACGTTCACGTCGGGTTTGGAGAAGGATTCTATTCTAAAGAGTGTGATGTAGACAGTTCATCTCACTACAAGCATTAGTAGTTGCTTCTACAGCACAGATCCATAACTTATAGATTCAAAGAGACAATTTTACCGTTGCTCCAAACTTTCCTTTCAAATAATTACTCCACTTCTAATTTAGAATTATCAAACTTGGTTATACAGCCAAAAGACTTTGACAAGCAGCAGCCACTACACACAGCCCAATTGTCAAAACTTGTAGTAGCAATCTACGTTTGTATACGGTTAAAATAGAGCCTACCCGATTTTACTATTTGACTGAAACCAGAAAGCTGCATTGAAAGTCGACCTCATAGTGAATCAGACTGAAGCACGAGGACAATGTACCGAGTTCGAAATCGATGTAGCGATCGAGACCAAATGAGACGGACACCAAGCAAGATCGAAGATAGCACAATAACAGAAAGGCGAGATATCTGTGACTGGTCAAATATCATGGCGTAAATCTTGGAACGGATCAAATCAGGAATGGTAATTAACCAGTCATGGGATTTCCTTCTGTAATTAGAGTTATACCATAAGTGGAATTCCTCCTATATAAAGGGGAGTTCTAATGATTTGTAAGACACATTGTTCACAGTTATCAAAGCAATATAATTCTCTCTTTCATTTATACTCTTGTTCATCAGCTTGTTAGATTTTTAACTGTTCTTGCACCAATCAGTTCGAGAATATTTTAACTCGAGGGCTGAGTTCCACTCAAACATGGTATGCTTTACTTTATTCTTAATTTCTATTATTAATCTTCATATTTATCAATTGGTATTAAGTGAAAGCACATGTCCTTACAATCACATTATAATTTTAATTGTTATCCAATTTTAAGGGTAAATAGTTTGGCGCACATCGTGGGGCTAAGGATAATAGTGATTGCTTAATACTGATTCCGATAATACATACTACTTTATGCTTGTTCTTGTAAGTGTTTTTGTTTTCAGGATAAGCATGTCAAACTCACAAACAGTACTCACACATGGTGACAACGGCCTCGGACTTCATGGGAAAAATGATAATATAGCCGCCCCAGGGATCGAGGTACCTCAGGCTGATCTCGAGGGGATACCAATTGTAAATCCCGTCGATGTCAGTTCATATATCGCCCAAAATGCTAATCTGGGTGTTGATCCCGAAGGTAGCGTACATACGGAAGGTCGATCAGGTGGTCGAGGTACGCAGGGCAGAGAAGACGGTGGAGTCAGCCTCCAATTGATATTTGAGATGCTACAGGCTCAACAAGCTGCTATAGCACAACTACAGAATCAGCACTGTGCACCAAGTGGGGTCGAATCTAAGCCTCCACCAGAAGTTGTTCCCAGGGCCGAACCTGTGCCGGAGAGATCGAACGCCAATGAATCGGGGACTGACCCCGTCATTATGAAAATGCTCGAGGAAATCACTAAAAAAATTGAATCATGAGAAAAGAAAAATCGAGGCAAACAACAAAAAGGTAGAAACATACAGCTCCCGGGTTGACCAATTACCGGGGGCACCTCCGATTCTGAAAGGTTTGGATTCGAAGAAGTTCGTGCAGAAGTCGTTCCCCCCAAGTGCGGCTCCGAAGCCCATTTCAAAAAAAATTCGCATGCCGGAAATCCCCAAATACAATGGGACCACTAACCCTAATGAGCATGTCACCTCTTATACATGCGCAATAAAGGGGAATGACTTAGAAGATGATGAGATTGAATCTGTTCTACTGAATAAATTTGGAGAAACTATGTCAAAAGGGGCAATGATATGGTATCACAATCTTCCATCTAATTCCATCGATTCCTTTGCAAAGCTTGCAGATTCCTTCGTGAAGGTGCACGCTGGAGCAATAAAGGTTGCGACTAAGAAGTCGGACCTTTTTAAAGTGAAACAGAAGGACAACGAAATGTTAAGGAAATCCGTATCTCGATTCCAGATGGAATGCATGGACCTACCCCCAGTCACTGATTATTGGGATGTTCAATCCTTTACTCAAGGATTGAACAAACGTAGTTCTGTAGCATCACGACAACTGAAACAGAATTTAATCAAATATTTTCGGCGGTGATCTGGGTAGATATGCATAATCAGCACCAATCAAAGATCAGGGTCGAGGATGATCAATTGGGGACTCCTTCTGGCTCTGTCTACCCAAACAAGCATGTTGGAAGAATTCAAAGAGACATCGACAAAGAACCTCGATCGAACAGATATCGGTATCAATCATACAACGCATATCGTAGAAACAGCGGCCCAGGGCATAATCCCATTTGAAATGATTGAAGGAATGATCGAGGACAGAGCTCTCGAGGGCTCATGAGCAAAAATGGTTTCGATAAACATGCCGATCCCACAGAAGCACCATGATTATCAGAACATTTTAGGATCAACGCGTCAGGTATTGTATCAGCCATTGGGAGAATCAAAGATACTAGATGGCCTAGAACCCTACATACCGATTCATCCCAAAGAAACCCTAACCAAATATGCAAATACCATGGTACTCATGGTCATAGAACCGAAGACTGCAGACAACTAAGGGAGGATGTGGCCCGTCTATTCAACGAGAGGCACCTTCGAGAATTCTTGAGTGACCGAGGTAAAAATCACTTCAGAGATAGGGATGCAAATAGGAAAAACAAACAGGAAGAAACACAACATGTGATTCATATGATTGTTGGTGGGGTCGATATACCACAAGGACCCGTGTTCAAACGCACCAAGGTATCGATCACCAGGGAGAACTGAACTCGAGACTATGTACCGAAAGTCACCTTGTCGTTCAATGCCGAGGAAGTAGAGGGGATCTCACAACCCCACAATAATGCATTGGTAATCTATATCCGTATGAATCAAAATTCAGGTTAAACGTGTTTTAATTGATTCAGGGAGCTCGGCCAGTATTATTCGATCGAGGGTTGTGGAGCAGCTCGGCCTACAGGACCAGATCGAGCCCGCAGCTCGGGTTCTCAGTGGTTTCAACATGGCAAGTGAAACAACTAAAGGTGAAATCATCTTACCAGTAAACGTCGTTGGGGCTATTCAAGAAATCAAGTTCCATGTGATCGAGGGTGATATTAGATACAACGCCCTGCTCGGAAGACCCTAGATTCACAACATGAGGGCAGTCCCCTCAACCCTTCACCAAATGCTGAACTTCCTGATGCCAGATGGAGTAAAAATGGTGTATGGGGAACAACATGCTGCCAAAGAAACGTTCGTGGTCGATGAAGTAATACCAATATCGGCACCCTCGTCAGCAAAGGGATCGGAGTCAAAAGAAAAAAAACAGGTTAAATAGAAACCACAGGCACCAGCCTCGACTCAGTCGCAGAAGCAGGGAACAGATGAGGACGATGACTACTGGATGCCTCGATCCTTCATAATCCCCGAGGATTCAGACGCGACCAATCTACAGCCGAAGAGCTGGAGCAAGTCATATTGATCAAATTCCCACCGGAGCGAAAGGTATACCTGGGCACGGGCTTAACCCCCAAGCTCAGAGAAAAACTCATTAAATTCCTTATTGATAATATGGACTATTTTGCTTGGTCCCACCTTGACATGACAGAGATCCCACCGGAGATAACTACCTATCGATTGAGCTTGGACCCGAAGTTCCGATTGGTAAAGCAAAAGAGAAAGCCCCATTCCGAGATTAAACATACATTCATCAAGGACGGGGTAACAAAACTTCTCAAAATAGGATCCATTCAGGAAGTAAAGTATCCTGAATGGCTAGCAAATGTAGACGTAGTCCCTAAAAAAAAGGAATAAACTTAGAATGTGCGTAGATTATAAAGATTTAAGCAAATCATGCCCTAAGATTCCTTTCCTTTGCTGAATATCGATTGCATGATCGATGCCACGGCCAGCCACGAGATCCTCAGTTTTCTCGACGCCTACTCCGGGTACAATCAAATACAAATGAACCTGGAGGATCGGTAAAAGACATCGTTCATCACTAAGTACGACACCTATTGTTATAATGTAATGCCTTTTGGACTAAAAAATGCTGGTGCTACTTATCAACGCCTAGTAAATCAAATGTTCGAAGAACAAATAGGTAAATCAATAGAGGTTTATATTGATGGTATGCTAGTTAAGTCCCTGCGAGCAGAGGACCATTTGAAGCATTAGTATAAGACCTTCGATATACTTAGGAAATACAACAGGAAGCTCAACCCGGAGAAATGTGCATTCAGGGTTGGTTCGGGCAAGTTCCTCGGCTTTATGGTATCAAATCAGAGAATCGAGATCAACCTCGATAATATCAAGGCAATCGAAGACATCACAGTTGTGGACAATGTTAAGGTCGTACAAATATTAACAGGGCGCATAGCCACCCTAGGCCGATTCATCTGGAGGTCTTCAGATAGAAGTCACAGGTTCTTCTTACTGCTTAAAAAGAAGAACAATTTTTTATAGAACCCGAAATGCCAACAAGCGTTGGAAGAATTAAAGCGCTTACTCTCGAGCCCGCAACTGCTTCATACTCCGAAAGCGGACGAGTAATTCTACTTGTACTTAGCAGTCTCAGAAGTCGCGGTAAATGGGGTCCTATTTCGAGAGGATCAAGGTACGCCAATTTCCTGTTACTATGTTAGTCGAACTTTAGGTGAGGCCGAGACCCAGTACCCACACTTAGAAAAATTAGTGCTTGCCCTAATAAGCGCCTCTAGGAAATTAAACCATGTTTTCAATGTCATGCAATTTGTGTGGTGGATTCTTACCCTCTTCGCAATATTTTGCATAAGCCCGAACTCTCAGGCCGATTGGCCAAATGGGTCATTGAGATTAGTGGGTATGATATCAGGTATCAACCCCGAACGACCATCAAGTCTCAAATCTTAGCAGACTTCGTGGCCGACCTTACGCCAACCATCGTACCCGAAGTCGAAAAGGAACTATTATTGAAAACTGGTACATCATCGGGGTTGTGGACCCTCTTCACAGACGGCGGTTTGAACGTGAAGGGGTCTGGACTAGGCATAGTTTTGAAGCCGCCCACGGGTAATACAATTGGACAATCTATCAAAACTTCCAAGTTAACTAACAATGAGGTTGAGTATGAGGCTATAATTGCAGGTCTCTAAGATTTTAGGAGCAGAGGTCATCGAGGCCAAATGTGACTCCCTACTTGTGGTAAACCAAGTCAACAGAACTTTCGAGGTTCGAGAAGATCGAATGCAAAGGTACTTGGACAAACTACATGTGACTCTATATCGGTTTAAAGAATGGACCCTACAACATGTACCACGAGAACAAAACAGTGAGGTCGATGCCCTCGCAAATTTGGGTTCATCAGTCGAATACGAGGAGATTAGCTCGGGGACTTTCGTACAAATTTCGAGGTCAGTAATCGAAGAAGGCCACGTCGAAATAAACTCCACAAGTCTAAACTGGGATTGGAAGAATAAATATATCGAGTACCTAAAGAACGGGAAGCTTCCATTGGATCTTAAGGAATCAAGAATGCTATGTATGAAGGCTGCACAGTTCACATTGGCCGAAGATGGAACACTGTATAGAAGGATGTTCGATGGACCATTGGCAATATGCTTGGGTCTCGGAGATACCGACTATGTCCTACGGGAAAATCACGAAGGCACTTGCGGGAATCATGTCGGTTCCAAATCATTGATTCACAAAATCATCAGAGCAGGATACTGTTGGGCCAATATGCAAAGAGATGCCAAAGAATTCTTTCAAAAGTGCGACAAATGTCAAAGATATACGCTGATGATCTACCAACCCGGGGAGCAACTCCATTCAGTCCTATCACTATGGTCGTTCATGAAATGGGGAATGGATATCGTCGGCCCTCTACCATCGGCCCCGGGTAAAGCTAAATTCATTTTTTTTATGACTGACTACTTCTCTAAGTGGGTTAAAGCACAGGCCTTCGAGAAATTCAGAGAAAAAGAAGCCATAGACTCCATCTGGGACCACATAATATACCGATTCGAGATGCCTGCCGAGATCGTATGTGACAATGGAAAGCAATTCATTGGCAGTAAAGTGACAAAGTTTCTCGAAGACCACAAAATAAAAAGGATCCTATCGACGCCATATCATCCAAGTGGGAACGGATAGGACGAATCGACAAACAAGACCATCATTCAAAATCTAAAGAAAATATTGAACGAAGCTAAGGGAAAATGGAGAAATATTTCTCAAAGTCCTTTGGGCGTATCGAACAACGTCAAAATCCAGTACGGGGGCAACACCGTTCTCTTTAGTCTATGGAGCCGAAGCTCTGATCCAGTTCAAAGTCGGGGAACCTAGCTTCGGGTTTCAGTATTCAACAGAAGAGTCAAATCACGTGGCTATGAATACAAGCCTCGGATTGCTAGATAAAAAAACGTTAAGCCACTCTCGTTCAAATGGCCGCATAGAAACAGCTGATCGAAAGGTATTACAGCCGAAGAGCCAATCTTTGACACTTTAAAATTGGAGATATAGTTCTGAGAAAGGTCACCCTCAATACTCGAGACCCGAACGAAGGAAAGCTTGGACCAAACTGGGAGGGACCATATCAGATCCTCGATATCGTCGGAAAGGGATCCTACAAACTTGGCACGATGAACGGCAAGAAATTACCAAACAATTGGAACGTATCACTTCTCAAACGATATTACTGCTAAGGTATGACCTTCTACATTTTCATTTATATTTTATATTAACAAACTGCAGGTGTTCGATCGAAGACATCGAAGTATTCTTCAAACACAAAGTCCTTAGGTTTGAAAGCACGCGTTGCACTCTTTTTCCCTCAGACCGGTTTTTGTCCTAAATGGGTTTTTTGGCGAGGTTTTTAATGAGGCAACCATTGTTCGTGCTAACTTAGAGCAACTCAACAGTATCCGAGGCTTCTTTACAATTAACCTCAAATACTGGGGGGCATCACCCTCGAATGATTACATGGAAAGTACTTCGTGTCAACAAGGTCTTGATAGGTAAATTTTGTAAAGGGCCAAACGGTCGAATGAACCGTTTCCATGTAGGTTACTCGAGCCCTAATGAAAAAACATGTACGCATGTATAATCTATTGAAAGAAGTATTTTTCCTTGCCAAATATTCCATGCCTTAGAGAAATTTTGACTTTACAATTTCATACTTGTGATCTATTGTGGAAACTGGATTAAGGGTCGATTGCAACTAAAGTTCAAACAATTGACCCCGCACTCGGGGACTTCCATAAAAAAAATTGACATGTTCGAATTACTAAAACCCCTAGATCGTAAGACCTTAAAAATTCAACCCTCAATTTTATAGGCCACGACCACCCCACTAGAGGACTGACACTTCAAACAAATTCGAATAATCGGGAACAAGCTCAAGAGGAAAATACCAAGTTGAAGTCTACGACCAAACTAACATGGTTCGGAGACATCCGAGTTCCGTAATAAAAATAGGTCTTCAAATACTTTTATAAACCAGTTTAAAGGGATACCCACGACTGAATTACTAAGTGTCTCGATAATATCGACCCTCAAAACCCTAATGGGTACTGAATCGTTCGAACTCTCGAGAAAATTCCTTATTTCATGCTAAGGCATAACATGTTTTATATAATCAAACAATGAACTTTTCAAGCCAAAAGGAGGGGAGCCATTCTTTATACTACGGCCATATCGGCCTAATTTTAGAGCCTAAGGGTCATTTTATTTCTGAGTTCGAGAAACCATTCTCACTCAATTAAAACCTAAGGGGAACCCCACTTCGAGTTCGATCAAGTACTCCCTCGATTATAAAGACTACACTAGTCCGACTTCGGTCAAATTGCCTATGTTTCAAACTTGTGAACAAAATATTCATAAGGCATGAATGAAACAAAATTTTCATACGGCATGAATGAAATAGAATTTTCACGAGGCAGGAAATAAAACAAAGACAAGTCAGAGATAAAAAAGATCTTTTATATATATAAAAATATATACAAGGACCGCTAATGGTCCTACACAAAAAAGCAAAAAAGAATAATTTTAAGATCCCTAATTTTCCTCGGGGGCAGCTTCTTCTCCAACGGGGTCCTCCCCATTCTCGGACCCCCTCTTGCTTCCATCATCATCATTGTCATCGGAGGAGGCCAATGCCCTAGCATCATCTTCTTGCTCTTTTGCCTTCTTTATCTCATCAGTAAGGTCAAAACCTCGAGCATGGATCTCCTAGAAGGTCTCCCTCCGAGATTGGCACTTTACAAGCTCGACAATCCATAGAGCTCGAGACTGGGCGGCCTCGGCAGAATCTTTTGCTTGGGCTTGAGCAGCTTCAGCATCAGATCGGTAGACGGCCACGATCACCTCCGCATCGACCTTAGACTTTTCCGACTCATATTTGGCCTTAGCAAGTTCGGTGGCCAACTGAGCCTCGAGCTCCTCTATTTTCTTGGCCTGAGCTAAGATTTTCTCCTTCATGCCTTGGAGCTGACTCTCCACCGATGAAAATTGGGCTCGAGCAGCCTTTTTCTTTGCAGCAAAGCGATCCATACTTTATTTCCACCCCAAGGTCTCCGCCCTCATTATATTGACCTCCTCGCAGAACTGCTCGATTCTCTCGACCTTCTACTGAACCTGTGAGATCGAAGTGTTAGCCGTCATCCCCGAACCGATGCCATGAGCTACTAATTTTCATTACCTGCTCAATCAGGTCGGTCTGATGTTTGTGAGCCTTGTCCAACTCGGCTCGGAGGTCCTTGATCTCCTCTTCTTTCTGCCCGCTGAGAATCTTGAGGGCATTTCTCTCCTCTGTGATCCCATGAAGATCGGTCTCACACCGACTCAACTCTACTCGGGAATTGGAAAACGCCTTCTGATGGAGTGCCAAGTCATGTACGGAAAGGAGAAAAGAAATTAGACAAGAAAGGAATAAAGAAACATAAGTGCAATATTGACGAGATAAGTTGAGACTTACCCGATTCAAAGATTGCTGAGCTTCATCAAAGAGACTCGATGCTTCAAGCAGGCCGGAAGCTTCTTCGACCCCGATAACGTAACCACGGAAGGGCTCCTCCCCTCCATGGGTTCCGTCTACATCGGGAGTCCTCATAGCTTGGGCCTCCTGAATTTCCTCCTCGAAAAATACGGACAGAGGCAACGTGTCTCCAATTTCAATTGCCCAAAGTGGATTTCTTGGGGTAGTATCTTCACTTCGAAGGACCTCAAAGTTGGCCACTTCAGACATACCTGCCGTTTTCTCATCTCGACGGGAGGCATCTTTGATCTTCGACAACTCAGGGACTTTGCCCGAGTCCTTTTCCAAGACCCCTTCGACTCAAGGAGGGATCACCTCAACCACCACCGACTCGGCGGCCTTTGGGGCCTCGATGGTCTTCTTCACTCGGGCCACCAGTTCGGAGTCATCGTCGCCTTCTTCTTCTTCTTCTTCTTCCTCTCTTATTCGCTGAAGTACATCCGCAGGCAGGGCAACGGTGTCTGTCTTCGGCTTACGAGCTAGATTTTTCCTAGGATTTAGACCCTCGGAGATTGAGGGCCTTTTCCTCTTTTTATCCTTCGCCGTTTGCGGGACCAGGTCGAGGTCTCCTCCTCACCAGATGGGACCTTATGACAACATATTTGCCAAGGCCTACATGAAAGGAAAATAAGTAAGTATGGAAGAAACATTTTAACAAAAATCATCGAATACGTGAAAAGAGGCTTACCATGATTTTTGGCCTCCCATCGGCCCTTTGGTAAATCACGCCATGAGCGCTCGGCATATGAAGAAGTCGAGGCCAGGTCCCGAACCCAGATCTGGAGGTTTGGAATTGCACCGGACATCCAAGTGACCGCTACATCATGAAAAGGGATATCAATGAGAAGAAGGGAACAGAACAATAAATGGAAGCTAAATGTGGAATTTTACTTACGCTTCATGTTCCATTTCTGAGGAAATGGCATCTTCTCGGTCGGAATTAGGTCGGAAGTCTTAACTCGAACGAACCGGCTCATCCATCCTCGGTTATTGTCCTCATCTATGCTCGACAACAGTACCTTGGTAGCCCGACGCTGAAGTTTTATTACCCCGCCTCGATAGAGATGGGGGCTGTACAGCCTGATGAGGTGGTCGAGGGTGAAAGGCATCCCCTCGACTTTGCTCGCGAAGAATCGGAGCAGAATGAAAATCCACCAAAAGGAGGGATGGATTTTACCTAAGGTTATTTGGTATTTATGGAAAAAATTGACGATGATAGGATTGAGGAAGCCCATCGTGAAAGGCTAAGTGTAAACAATTAGAAATCCTTCCAGATGGGTAGTGATGTCTTCTTCGGGGGCTGGGATCACCACCTCTTTTCCCTCCCAGTTGCAGTCTTTCTTTACCTGCTTAAGGTAGCCCTCAGTTATCGAGCATATATACCTCGACAATGGCTCTCACCGACCAGGGACCAACGATGTTTTCTCGATCTTAAAGTCAGAAGTAAGAATGCACCCCGCAGGAACACACTCCTCAGGGCGCGGCTCCACCGGTGTTTTGTCGTCGGTCGACCGCGATGAAGAAGAGTTTTCTTTTTTAGTTACCATTTTTGATGTTTTTTCCATTTTTGTGTCAGTTTGAAGAAGGAAGAGAATAATAAGACTTGATGTTTGAGAGGGGATTAACAGCAAAACATGAAGATTTGTAGAAAGGAAAAACTTAAGAGATGTAAAATCTTGGGAGATTAGAAGAAAGTGAAAATAAAGTTTGATCAATGATAAAGGGGAATATTTATTGGATTCACGGTGACAGTTCAAAGGCACTAATGGTCGACCACCAACTGACACTCATTAATGACTTGGGGAACTGTACCGACGGGATGTTTCGGTCACTTCCGTCCTTTACGTCACGAGGATGACATCATGACAGGTCGAGGTGGAAAAATTGAAGGCTCAATTCGTTTCTTGTCATTACACTCCAAAAAATGAGGAGATTATCTGTATACGATTAAAACCGGGCCCACCCGATTTTACTATTTGACCTAGACCAGGAAGCCGCATCGAAGGTCGGCCCCATAGTGGATCAGACCGAAGCACGAGGACAAGGTATCGAGTTCGGAATCGAGGTACATCTTGTGACCAAGGCTAGTAGCGGTCGAGACCAAATGAGACGGACATCGAGCAAGATCGAAGATAGCCCAATAATTGGAAAGACGAGATATCCGTGACTGGTCGAAGATCACGGTGTAAATCTCGGAGCGGATCAAATCAGGAACGTTCTATTAACTAATCATGGGATTTTCTTCTGTAATTAGAGTTATACCATAAGTGAAATTCCTCTATTATATAAAGAGGAGTTCTAATAATTTGTAAGACACATTGATCACATATATCAAAGAATATATGTCACGACCCAAATGGATGGGCCGCGACGGGCACTCGGTACCTTACCCAATCGAGTACCAATTGTAACGTATCATTCTTATTACATCATCATATACACGTGATATATGGGCCNTCGGGATAGAGTCCCGCCATACCAAACAATACCCATCTAAATCATACTAACCAAACAAGCGACTCCGAAGCAAATGGAGCGCACCAACATCTTCTGCTGAGCTGATAGCCTACTTGGAGGGCTCTCGACCTATCTATCGGGACCTGCGGGCATGAAACGCACTGTCCCCAGACAAAAGGGACGTCAGTACGAATAATGTACCAAGTATGTAAGGCACATAAATAAGTACATAAGAGACATGGAAGAAATATAGAGCACATGACTCAACCTGTAAGCCTGAATAGCTTTGTAAATCATAAATTACTTTTAGCGTCATGCATATGCATATGAATGTCATGTCGTGCATAGATACATGTTTCATAACATCATCAGCCTCTGAGGGCATCCCACCATATCATATCGGCCACTGTAGGCAAAATCATCATTGTATACCAGCTGATCAGGTGGTGGTGCGTATATAACACCATAACCTTTCCCATATCCCATATACATATATATACATACATATATACGCGTATATAACACCGTTTGAATATACATTCATATATACGCGTATATAACGCCGTTTGAATCATATTCCAGACACTGTGGGCAACATCATAATCATATACCAGTTGATCAGGTGGTGGTGCGTATATAACGCCGTAATCTTTTTCCATATCCCATATACATATATTTACATATATACGCGTATATAACGCCATCTGGTCATGGGTCAATGCACATGTATGAAATGCATAAAAAGTACGTAATAATCTCAATATTCCTTCTGGATAAAATTTTCCAACTGCGTATTATTCTGATACCCATGAACAGAAAATAATAAAAATTCTCATGGGGAATCAAGAATATAGACACCTCTACTATTTCTATGAATAGAGTAATTTATAGAAACTGTGTATTTGCTCGTTTCTTTAGTATAATTTGGACCATGCCAAAAGAAAGAAGAGATAGCCTTAACATACCTGAGCCGATTATCTTGACAATCCCTCTAACATTAATTGTGACAAAACACGTGACGGCAAGATCGGAGTAGGGAAAAATCCGTATAATATTCTTGAGAAAGATTGCACCGTGCTATCTCAGAATTGCGTCTCACACTGCTGTAGCGTTACGAGATTTCATATGAATCCATTTGTAAATTCCTTCGTTACTCAGCACATACATCTCCACAAAAATGATGTAGGAATAGGTCTTAAGATTTTTAGTTGAAATTTCACTTTGTGAATTTAGAAAGCCTTTTATGGCTTTGTTGAAGTTGAACGTTATATTTGTGATAAAGATTCAATATGCAAGAGAATCTTAAAATTGATGTATATTACATAGAGGATGCTGGAGTGTTGCAGTTGTGTAATGCCAATGAAAACAGGATTTGGTTATATGTACTATAAATCCTTGTTTGTGGAATCCACAAAACAACTCTAATTAAAGAAAGGATAACTAGGTGATGACTTAGCCTAAGAGTTCCTCCAAAATTTGCCACCTTTCTTTGTGACTTTAAGAGTCACCAATTTGGCCAAACTTGCTGCCACGTTGGGGCCTTTAAGGCTAATCCATCACATTTTAATTAATTAATTATTAAGTTCTTAATTAACTTGGTAATGTTCCACTAATCCATTAATTAACCAATTACCCACATAATTAAGAATTGTCTCAAATTACTTAAAATAATAATCCTTTCTAATACACCTTACTATCATGGTCATGTGGTACCTTGTATGGTACTAGTCCATAATTACCGGGTATTATAGCTCAGACCATATTTTATCCCAAATTCTTAAATTTCGACGAAACTCATTTTCTTCGATTCTTTTACTCTCTCACCTTCACGAAATTACTTATCACTTGTTTGAAACAACATAATGCTTATAATCTCAAAAATAATCCCATCCCCGAACTTACGTCGATTAACTTACGATGAAACTTTAACATACGAAAATGCGGGATGTAACAATATAATTCTCTCTTTCATTTATACTCTTGTTCATCAGCTTGTTATATTTTTAATTGTTCTTGCACCAATCAGTTCGATGGTATTTTAACTCGAGGGCTGAGTTCCACTCAAACATTGGTTTACATTACTTTATTATTAATTTTGATATTTATCAATTGGTGTTAAGTGAAATCACATGTCCTTAAAATCACATTATAAGTTTAACTGTTATCTACTTTTAAGGGTAAACAGCGTTAACTAAGTCAATTGACATTGTTAAAGATTAAACTAGGGAACAATTAATGACCAAATGCATACTCGGGCTTGCGACAAAGTGAAGCAATTGTTGGCTGATTTGGTCGTTAAACAATTGATATGGATCTCATTATCCTTAACTTCACTTTGGCCTATATAGTACTTTACTATTGGTCCTTAGATTGTTGCATGCCATGTGTTAGACCCTTGACAAAGTTGTTCGGCAAGCGGCGCGGCAGTGGCAAGGATTTGGCATGATGGCCTTGCCATTGGCCTATGCGCGAGAAGGAAAATCAACATGCGAGACAATGCGGGCATTTTCGATGGCAACAAGCTGTTGCAAGAGTAAGTGTGACGGATTACACTACTATTTGAGGGCTAAGGTGTGACGGACTACACCAAAACATGAGTGGGCTATGTGCAAGCAAGGGCCAAGGTCTTGACGGGACAAGGCGGGCTGAATGGAAGCTTGACATGGCAAAGCGGTAAGGACCTAGGCACTAGAACATGATGGCTTAGTGCCAAGGCAGTGGCATTGGCAACTTGGTGTTTCTTTGGCTTAGGTGAACGGGCTGGCACCTAAGGAACTTGTGGGCA
Organism: Nicotiana paniculata; assembly: GCA_005239505.1. Lineage (NCBI taxonomy): Eukaryota > Viridiplantae > Streptophyta > Magnoliopsida > Solanales > Solanaceae > Nicotiana > Nicotiana paniculata. The sequence goes on along the minus strand of ML363690.1, from coordinate 29,627 downwards.
AAAAACTTAGCAAAGGGAATGGCATCATGGCATGGTGACTTGATACTAAAGATCAGCGTGGCATTGGAAGCGTGCAGATTTGATCAAGTAGGGGCGACATGACATGAACAAGCGACTGTGGCAGCGGGTGTGCGTGAGGCTAAGTCATGGGTGACAAGCTGTGGCGATGGCATTGAACAAGAGCAGCGTTGAAGGCAAAGCTGGGTGCAATGCCAGACTTGGGCGTGCAACAGCTGGCCAGAAACACGCACATGCAACACACATGGAGCGGTTATCAAGTGTGTTGTGCAGTTGGGCAGTTACAACTGCCTTGTCCAAAGAGTTGCTGATAATGGGGGCTAATTCTATGCACGTTTTTAGGCATGTTAGAGCATGACATGCACGTTTTTTATCATGGGTGATCATGGCCTATCAGTTGGGGGCGTCAACTGAAATAGGAAAATTGTTTAGGGCTGACTACACTATATATATGTGTGTTAGCAGCCCCAAAAATGGGCTAAGTACCTAGAGAGGGAAAAGGAGCAAGATGTAGGCATAGGGTTGTCTATGTCAAGGCTTGAGCATGGAAAATTATGTGACATTGCCTTGCCAAGAGTGAGCAGCACTAAATGTCATAGGCAGGGGCCATTATAGGGCAGTTTGTGCAAGGGTCAGCAATTTTGTGAGTTGGTGTCTGCCAAGGGTGGAAGCACCTTGCCAAACTCGAGAGTTTTCTTTGTAATTTATATATTATAAAAGGTTAGGAAAGAGTTCCCGTAAATCTGTTGGTGCCTTTGCTTATTTATGTTGCCTCTAAATTATTCGAAGTCCTAAACCTCGAAAGCGAAAGAAAATCGGGTAAGGCTGAGCCAAGTAGAGGCTTGACTGCTGCATAGTGGGCTATTTTTCGGCAAACAGAAAATGCCCCTATGACAGCTGGTATCGGAGCGGAGCAGGTTCATTACGAAGGCGAGACAGCCATGGACAAGACGAAAAGACAAGGGGTCAGTGTGCTTGTTCGTGGAAGGGACTGTCCGGGATTAGGAAATTCAGAAAAGGCAAGGAAGGCAGTGGTGCAGATTTTCGAGTTGAGGGTTTCCAAAATCAGTGATGGGTTCTTCCAAATCAAATCAGTTGTGTGCTGGATTTGCTGTGGGAATGACAGACAAGAAATTCAAATGAGAAAAAACGTTGCACTTGAGGGCAAGGACAACGTAATTCTCATAAGGGGCGATGAACTTGTGATGTCTTTGCAAATGGCGAGCATGTGCTGGGAAATATTCTACGAGGGCGTCGAATTCAACTGGTTGGGGTTGTTTGTTAGACCCTTGAAAAAGTTGTTTTGCAAGCGGCACGGTAGTGGCAAGGATTTGGCATGATGGCCTTGCCACTGGCCTATGCGCGGGAAGGAAAATCAACATGCAGGCATTGTCGATGGCAACAAATTATTGCAAGAGCAAGTGTGACGGATTACACTACTATTTGAGGGCTAAGGTGTGACGGACTACACCAAAACATGAGTGGGCTATGTGCAACCAAGGGCCAAGGTCTTGACGGGACAAGGTGGGCTGAATGGAAGCTTGACACAGCAAAGCGGGAAAGACCTAGGCACTAGAACATGATGGCTTAGTGCCAAGGCAGTGGCATTGGCAACTTGGTGTTGCTTTGGCTTAGGTGAACGGGTTGGCACCTAAGGAACTTGTAGGCAAACAACTTAGCAAAGGGAATGGCATCATGGCATGGTGACTTGATGCTAAAGATCAGCGTGGCATTGGAAGCGGGCATAGTTGATCAAGTAGGGGCGACTTGACATGAACAAGCGACCGTGTCAGCGAGTGTGCGTGCGGCTAAGTCATGGGCGACAAGCTGTGGCGATAGCATTGAACGGGAGTAGTGTCAAAGGCAAGGCTGGGTGCAATGCTAGCCTTGGGCGTGCAACAGCTAGCCAGAAACACACACATGCAGCACACATGGAGCGGTTATCAAGTGTGTTATGCACATGTTGTGCAGTTGGGCAGTTACATTTGCCTTGTCCAAAGAGTTGCTGATAATGGGGGCTAAGTCTATGCACGTTTTTAGGCATGTTAAAGCATGACATGAACGTTTTTTATCATGGGTGATCATGGACTATTAGTTGGGGGTGTCAACTGAAATAGGAAAACTGTTTTGGGCTGACTACACTATATATATATATGTGTGTTAGTAGCCCAAAAACGGGCTACGTACCTAGAGAGGGAAAAGGAGCAAGATGTAGGCATAGGGTTGTCTATGTCAAGGCTTGAGCATGGCAAATTATGTGACATTGCCTTGCCAACAGTGAGCAGCACGAAATGTCATAGGCAGGGGCCATTATAGGGCAGTTTGTGCAAGAGTCGGCAACTTTGTGAGTTGGTGTCTGCCAAGGGTGGCAACACCTTGCCAAACTCGAGAGTTTCCTTTGTAATTTATATATTATAAAAGCTTGGGAAAGGGTTCCCGTAAATCTGTTGGTGCCTTTGCTTATTTATGTTGCCTCTAAATTATTCTAAGTCCTAAACATCGAAAGCGAAAGAAAATCGGGTAAGGCTGAGCCAAGTAGAGACTTGACTGCCGCACAGTGGGCTATTTTTCGGCAAACAGAAAATGCCCCTATGATAGCTGGTATCGGAGCGGAGCAGGTTAATTACGAGGGCGATACAGCCATGGACAAGACGAAAAGACAAGGGGTCAGTGTGCTTGTTCGTGGAAGGGACTGTCCGGGATTAGGAAATTCAGAAAAGGCAAGGAAGGCAGTGGTGCAGATTTTCGAGTTGAGGGTTGCCAAAATCAATGATGGGTTCTTCCAAATTAAATCAGTTGCGTGCTGGATTTGCTGTGGGAATGACAGACAAGAAAGGCAAATGAGAAAAAATGTTGCACTTGAGGGCAAGGACAACGTAATTCTCATAAGGGGCACTAAACTTGTGATGTCTTTGCAAATGGCGAGCATGTGTTGGGAAATATTCGACGAGGTCGTAGAATTCAACTGGTTGGGGTTGTTTGTTAGACCCTTGACAAACCTGTTCGGAAAGCGGCGCGGCAGTGGCAAGGATTTGGCATGATGGCCTTGCCACTGGCCTATGCGCTGGAAGGAAAATCAACATGCGGGCATTGTCGATGGCAACAAATTGTTGCAAGAGCAAGTGTGACGGATTACACTACTATTTGAGGGCTAAGGTGTGACGGACTACACCAAAACATGAGTGGGCTATGTGCAAGCAAGGGCCAAGGTCTTGACGGAACAAGGTGGGATGAATGGAAGCTTGACACGGCAAAGCGGGAAAGACCTAGGCACTACAACATGATGGCTTAGTGCCAAGGCAGTGGCATTGGCAACTTGGTGTTACTTTGGCTTAGGTGAACAGGCTGGCACCTAAGGAACTTGTAGGCAAACAACTTAGCAAAGGGAATGGTATCATGGCATGGTGACTTGATGGTAAAGATCAGTGTGGCATTGGAAGCGGGCATATTTGATCAAGTAGGGGCGACTTGACATGAACAGGCGACCGTGGCAGCGGGTGTGCATGCGGCTAAGTCATGGGCGACAAGCTGTGGCGATGGAATTGAATGGGAGCAGTGTCAAAGGCAAGGTTGGGCGCAATGCCAGCCTTAGGTGTGCAGCAGCTGGCCAGAAACACACACATGCAGCACACATGGAGCGGTTATCAAGTGTGTTGTGCACATGCTGTGCAGTTGGGCAGTTACATTAGCCTTGTCCAAATAGTTGTTGATAATGGGGGATAAGTCTATGCACGTTTTTAGGCATGTTAGAGCATGACATGCACGTTTTTTATCATGGGTGATCATGGCCTATCAGTTGGGGGTGTCAACTGAAATAGAAAAACTATTTTGGGCAGACTGCACTATATATATGTGTGTTAGCAGCCCCAAAAATGGGCTAAGTACCTAGAGAGGGAAAAGGACCAAGATGTAGGCATAGGGTTGTCTATGTCAAGGCTTGAGCATGGCAAATTATGTGCCATTGCCTTGCCAAGAGCAGCACAAAATGTCATAGGCAGGGGCCATTATAGGGCAGTTTGTGCAAGAGTCGGCAAGTTTGTGAGTTGGTGTCTGCCAAAGGTGGCAGCACCTTGCCAAACTCGAGAGTTTCCTTTGTAATTTATATATTATAAAAAGTTGGAAAAGAGTTTCCGTAAATCTGTTGGTGCCTTTACTTATTCATGTTGCCTCAAAATTATTCTAAGTCCTAAACCTTGAAAGCGAAAGAAAATCGGGTAAGGCTGAGCCAAGTAGAGACTTGACTGCCGGACAGTGGGCTGTTTTTCGGCGGACAGAAAATGCTCCTGTGACACCATGAATGATTTAAAGTTGCATTAATATTTGAATAGACACATAACAGCACAAACCCCTGCTAATTTTAGAATGACAAAGACAAGATTTTGAGTTAATAAAGCATGTTCTTCTTTTAATCAAATCAAATGAGAGCTGATCGTATTAAAGCGACTTCTTACAGATTCCCTTCACATGATCCCCTATATATCATCTTCTTCCGCAATAATTCTGCCTGATTGCGACATTAATTACTTCTAGCTTTTCCTAGTGTACGTCCTCTTGTCTGTTACTCATTTTATAAACAATGTTCAAAGAATATTTACGAAAAATCATAGAGCTATATTATTAATTCAAATTAAATGGTACAATTTGATATTCAATAAAAATATATTTTTGCTAGGGGTAAAACTTATATTACTTTCAATAAATCGAAAACAAGGTGAGATCAGCTAGAATTCCAAAGTCATATAACATATAAGGTGTATTTGTGTTGTAATTTTCAATTTATTGGCTCGTGTTTTAGTTGCAACAATAAAACAAACATAATTTCATATGCAGGAATGGATAAATAAGATGAACAAGGCAGAAGTAGATAAATGTTTCAACAATTCTATATGGGTCAAAATCTACCTTTAAAATATTAAAGTGAAAATAGTATTGATACGTTTCCAATTGTTGCTTGTCGAAGTAATCTAAGAAACGGTGAAGTCCGTGGTCGAAAAGTCAGCAAGGGTTGAAGCCGAGGAGTCATCAAAGATTAAGGCCGAGGTCGAGCACCCTTGACAGAGTTATAACGGCTAGTTCCAAGAAAGGACATAAAAGAGAATATTATGGTGGATATTTTCTGCACTTGTATTGTTAGGTTTTTAGGAACATGTTCCCTATAATAGAAAAAGACACTATGATAGGGGATCGTGGATATTCATTTGTAAAATACACTTTAACTTTAAAAAGAGAAATGGATCTTATTGCAAGCATACAAAAATAACCTTTTCACAAAGATTCGTGTCCATATTTTCCTCTAGATTCGAGAATAACTCAAATATTCAAAGGCTTATCTATCACTCATCATTGTCAGAAGGAACATTCACTGATGTCATCCTTTCCCGGGTGACTCACTAAGTGTGCATTAAAGTTTTAAGGTCCTTTTATGAAAGATTTCATCATCCCACAACCCATTCTTTACCATTTTTAGCTCACAATCTTCCTACATTTTGATGACACATGCATGCAAGATAAACACTCCCATACCCAAGAATTGTCTTGCTAATTACTCATTTTTTCTGTTAACTTCCGAAATTAAGGGCTAGGCTGCTAGGGTATAGATTCGTACCTCTAGGATGAAGACCTAGTAAATTTTTCCTTGTTAATCTTCAATTATCTGAGCAAGAATTGATGGACAATTAGTTGAAGATCACTACCCTACTCTAAGCACTCTTTCTCACTCTAAAAGTATCATATTTTGCTCAAAATGGACCATGATATTTTGATGAAGTAGGGTCGGGTTATAAAAATTCAAAAATAAAGCCCCGGGACAGGATCTGCAATCGCATATGCGACCGCATAATGCTTCTGCGGTCCGCGAAATGGCTGCGAAAAAGGGCCTCTGGAATTGGGCTTGACTGCATCACTCTGCAGCCTTTATGCGGCCCCAAGACCTGTTCTTCGGTCACATAATGCGCTGCAGAACCTCCCTCCGAAAAATTTCAAGGCTTGCTATGCGATCAAAGTTCGGCCCGCGAAAAGATTATGTGGTCGCATAATGGGCCTTACACTCATCCGTGCTATTTACATAAGTGTCATATATTGATGTTAAACACTATTTAATGTTATATTATTTTCTTTGACTTCTTAAATATTGATTGTATGTTGTCGTTGCTATTGAAAATATATCTGCATATCATTTATCATATTTTCGAGAATTTTATCTTTGAAATATTATTGTTAACAAAAATTAACCCCCACTAATATAAATTTAATTAGTTGAACTGATATCTATATTTTTTTGTCAAACAAGTCTTAAAAGTATTTATTCAAACACCTGAGCCTATGTGACATCAACGCAATACGAAAGTAATATGAATTGTCGTGCGTCATATTTAATTCCAAACGGCTGAAAAATATTACTTCTGTAAATAGTATTTCTTCAGTTCCATTATATAATATTTTTTCCTTTTCTATTTGTAACTAAAAAAAAAACCTTTTTCCTATTTGAATGTCTCTTCATTTAATTTTTATTTTACCTTTAAAATTCTTATAAGTTTATAAATATCACAATATATTAAGATTAGAAGTTTAATGTAACTATTGATACGTCTTAAAAAGTTCATTTATTTTAAAATTTCATACCTAAACAAATATTGCCACAAAAATAAAACGGAGAGGGTATGTACCAATTAAACATGGACTGTCTCTAGGGGGCGATACAACAGAGACCTGAGACCTGAGAAATGTGAAATTTAACGAGACAAAAGTCGTTATGGAATCCTAAGAGGCAAGTGCGACCCCATGCCACGTTAGAGAAGGGTCCCACGGGCCCACCTCTTTGGCGTGGAACTAAAATACAAGTCAGAGAAGATGACTCGGACAGCATTAATCACAAAGTGGGACCCTACCACGTGGAACCCATGCATCTGTCTCTGGCTCTCTGCTCAGGGAAAAAAGAGAATCTGCAATCAACACTTTATAACACGCATCATGTCTCAATTTATATTACTACTAGGAACAGTACTGTATTCTTTGTTATCGTGTCACTTCCGCAAAAGTTGTTCTCATTTCCTTCCACACATTTCATTCCTGTATTCATTGGATCCGAGGTTACATCAGTTGAAATATATCATATGATCATAGTTTGAAAATTTAAACAGAAATATGGAATCAAGACTTAAAATTTTACCTTGTGTTTTTCAAATGTCTCTACTTTTTTCCCTCCCTTTTTCCAGTGCTATAAATATTACTAAATTACATTAACAAAGACAGCGTGATGTGTGAATTTTTCACGTCAAGATTGGCTAATTGGCCATTATCACATACGTACTCAATTAATTGATTTAATGGTAACGCTACCAAACTGATACACGTAAGCATCAGATTTTACTCTCTCTTTTTTTCCACATGAAACTTATTAGCGAGGACCCTAAATCCTGAGGCGCGAATGATTTGTGGATTAAGGTACATGACCAAGTTACACTCAACCATGTAAGTTAATTTACGAACTACGTTCTCTATAATGACACATGGTAACTGTGCCGGACCTAGTCCACATATCCCGTTTGAACGGGGCCAACGGGAGCCTAAGACCACTAAGGCAATAGTTTTAGGCCCTTAAAATAGTTAGGCCCCAAAATCTATAAACGATATATATAATATTTAATAATTATGCACATTGATAGAATTTTTAAATCATTTGGTTCAAATAGTAATAACTAAAAGTTTTACACATCTTAAATTGTAGTTACTTGTTGTTCCTGCCTTTAATTCTACCCAATTTAAATCGATTTTCTTACCATGTTAGCTTAGAATAGTTTTCTTATTTCTTTGAGTGTTTTGTAGACATTTTTCAAGTTGCTTTGATAAGTAATTATTAAAATTAATAACATTGAATGACTCTTGAAATGTAGTAGTTACTTTCAACTTACATTAGAACCAAAAAATTTAAGAGAAACTTTATAATTATAAGAATACTCTAATTTTAGCAAACTCAATCAGGTAAAAAGTGTTAATTCAATTACCGTTCTATAATTTCTATATTAGTTGCCTCGGTTGAAAAAGTTTTCAAGACTACTTCACTAAAGTTCAACATTGATAATAATTAAAACTGATTATAATTTCTTTAAATTTCGATAAATTATAAGAGTAAAAAAAATTTAAAAATTTAAGACCTTTACTTTTTATTTTCGCCTTAGGCCCCACATAATTACGTGGAGCAGCCCCTGCGTTTGAAGTGTTAGTCAGGACTTCTGGGATCATTCTGCAGCAAAACTTTAACCTACGAGATATTAAAGATGTGACCACCGCATCACCCATTTCTATCTAGCTGTTACGTTATCGTAATCAGCCGCGCACAAAAGAAAAACGATGATGTACCATATATCCAATTGTGCTTGTTCTTTGGATTATCAATTTGTTGGAGTTACTCGACCCTACTTTATTTTCATGTCACTTATGGCACATATAGTTTCATAACATAGTCGAGAATATCATAGAATTTAAATAAAAACTAGGTAGATTCTACGTTAGAATAAGATCTAGAACATTGCCCACATATATATGAAAATCCATATGTACAACATATCATATTGTAACATTTAAGATGGTGATATATATACACATAAAAAAAACTACAATGAGGTAATAACATTTCCACTCTTGAAGCACTATGTTCAAGATTAATTAGATATTACACGATAAATTTGTATTTATCATTATTCATGAATCTAGGGATAATAATATATGTATCCCTTTCACACAATCATCGATACAACAAAATATTAAATAATCCTACGTGTTTAATCGTCCCACATTATATAAAAGCTCAGTGAGGATCGATAAACTATTATTGATTCGTTATATTATGTAATGCAACATGCATTAGGGTTTTCATCGGAGAAGAGCTGCGGAGGTGGGATTCTCTCAATGACGTAAAGTGGCTGATAATAATACATCATCTTATTAATGTTCATTTGATCATGATCTCCAATTGGAATAATCTCTTCTCCTTCTTTCTTATCTTCTCCAGCTTCTTCTTCGCCGCCCTCTTTCTTTTCCTCCTCCGGTGGTTTTTCACCGTCGCCGTCTTTCTTTTCGGCAGCTCCGTCGTCGGGCTTAGCTTCTTCAGCTGGCTTTGCCTCTTCTGGTTTGGACTCTTCAGGCTTAGGTTCTTCAGGGGGCTTCTCGGGTTCAGGTTGAGGTACAATTTTGGCTTGCTTTTTGGTTCGTCTATAGACGTATTCAACGAGCTTGTTGGCGTCCATGGTTCCTGTAACCGTAACTTTTCCTGTGCTGGCTTCTGTTTCCGCAGTTCTTACTCCTAAATTGAGGAAGACAACTACTATTCATTACTTGGTGCATGATTAATGTTATAAAATTAATTACTGTATTACTGTTGAGTTTGTATTATTATGTACTAAAAGTAGAGTAATACGTGATATATGTGACAAGTCAAGACAAAATAGTTTGCTTTCTAATGGAATCTGAATCGATAAATTCTTAAGGTCAAGCATATTATTCCAACCTACAATAGTATCTACTTTCCAGACTAATTCAGAGAGATTCGACAGACCAATAGATTAATTACCCATCATTCTCAGGTTTCCTTTCATGGTTTTCTGGTTATTAATTAGGGGCAAGTTATTTTTAAAAAAGTTACTCTCTCCGTTCTAAAATAGTTGCTCAAATAGTCAATATTTTAATATGTATTTTCCATTATATTGATACAAGAAAAATTACAAATCATAGTATTTTCTTATAATTTTCAAATAGTTAAATATTAAATTAATTTAATCCAAATTTACTTCAAAGATTAGTTAAACTGACCCGAGAAGCTAAAGATAACAAGTACTCCTATTTTGGAACGAGGGAGCACTTAATATTTCTAAACCTTGTATATGTGGAAAACACTCAAACAGTCGTGCACCTGACATTAATTGTCCCACCACCAACCTTAAACATGAATATGAGATATACTCTTTTAACTTTACGTTGCCATGTACTATTACTCATTGAATTAAGCTCTAGTGTGAAAATATTCAGTATCTATTTATTTTAACATGTTACAGATAGTAATACGTATCATGTTTATTTTAGAAGTTTTTTTTACACTACTCAATGTATAGATGTTAAATTCAGAAAAGGTGAAGTAAAAACAGTACATGGTTTGCAGTTGAATTTACCTCTCATTCTGAGAATCTTCTTTTTAAGTTGCTCGGCGCAGGCCTCACAATGCATGTTGACGTTAAGCTCTACCGTAGTCAATCCACTTACCTGAAATAGATAGCGATCCAATATTTACATTATATTAATCTTTTATGCATACTTACCAATCACTTCAAAAAGCAATAACATATACTATATATATATATATACAGCCACAAAATTACCTGTGAAGCAACAACTTCAGGAATTGGTTCACCCTCAGCTTCCGGTAGGGGTGACAACACTTTTGCAACTCTCTTGGTTTTCTTCGTAATCCTGTCACATACTGCTTGTGGCTCTATTACTCCTTTTATTGTTACTTGGTTTTGCGCCATGTCTATGACTACTCCTTCAACCCCTGCTCCAATTACATGCAAATTCAATCTTAGAAAACGGAGGCGAGTTTTAAGACTGGATTCCACAAGTTCCACTAAATTCATTACGTATTGTTTAAAAGACGTAGAATGTATACAAACCTCTAATCTTTGAAATGGACCTCTCAATTTTCTTGGCACATCCAACACAATGCAAGTCAACGTACAAAACGAAAGGAGAAGGTGGTTTTGGCTCTTCTTTTTTCTCCTCTTCTACTTTCTCTTCTTTCTTCTCCTCTGTTTGTTCTTCCTTCTTTTCCTCTACTTTCACTTCTTCCTTTATTGGCTCCTGCGGTATTACATCCACAATCTCATCAAATCAATAAACTTACAAATATTTATTCAAGAAAAAGAGAAAAGGAAAAAAAAAAAAAAACAGGAGTAATATACTAACCTGTTGAATTGCTTCACCCATTGTATCTGTGTTCTATGACTATAATTGAAAAAATACGGTCAGCTTTTATATGGTTCAAAGTAGTAGAAAAGGGACTGAGAAGAGAATCAAAGTGCAGTTATATGACAAAATAAGATTGTAAAGAGAGGTTGGGCGGTGCGATTATTATCCTACAAAAGCAAATTCTGTGCGATGGCAGAGCACATGCAGGGCAACTAACTACAATAAAATTAATTCCTTTCTTTTTGTATATTAGCTAAGCTTTGTTAGGGAAGAACAAGAACACAAGAGAGAGAAGGGGGTTTCCAAAGAGTAGGGGCTAACCAAATTTATAGACATAAAATAAAGGAATTCAATAAATAAAAAACAATATAGGGAATTAATAGGAGAGAGAAAACAAAAGGGAATATTGCAAAAATACTATAATTTAATTCACATTCTATTACGTTGCCTAGGTTTCAAGAACCATTGTCTCCTGTTTGAGTGTGTTCCACTCTAATTAATCACCTACCTAATCACATAAATTTGTCTTAATACATTCACCCTGATCATACTAATAATTAGCTAAAACCATGATCATTTTACTTCATCTAGGCATTAATAAGACCTTTAATTCGCCATTTTCCTACTCTTTCTTTTAGTTGTAGAAAATTCGAAACCATGTTAGATGCTGAACTGCTGATGATCTTAAGGTTATGATAATTAAACACGTGGTGCCTCGTATGAAGATTGTTAAGGGATCAGTAAATACTGCTACTAATACTCGTATTGCCGCTGCTTGACAAGGAAAGGACGAGCGAGCGAGGACCATGCATTATCTGAATTTCTTTTTTATATCATCAATTTCGAGGTACTTTTTTCACATAAATTTATCAGCTTTGTGTGATAGAGAAAAAGTATACTAGTACTATCTCGGTAACCTTTACTCTCTCCGCAAAATAAGTAATTGTTTTTATTGTTTTCACGTATATTACAAAATTTATATTTTAATAATAAAATTGATCATATTAATTTTTATCATATTTTCATATAAATACTCCTAATATATACTTCAATATTATCTACTCCAATAATAATATAAGAAAAAAATAATTAATTTACTTTTAAAATCTGAAAAAAATATTTATTTTGAACTATAAAAAAAAAGTAAAAAATTACTTATTGTAGATTTGGAGAGTAAATGCTGCGATACAACTTCGTAACTTGAACAGAAATGGGAGTTGGGATCAAACTATTGAGATGCGAAATCGCTAATGATTTGCGTGTAAAGTTCTTTGTGCTTCAAAGTTGGTATCACATGGGTTGTTTCATTTCTACATCTCAAACCAACCTCCCCCCCTCTAATTCTCCCCTTTTCTCCTCGAGTCAAGATTTAAATTTATTATTAGATTCTTATTATATTAAGGTTATTGAATTGTAAATTAATATTTAATGAATTTTTAAAATAAATTTAGAGTTTGAATTAAAACTATTACGTTCGCCTGGACCATAAGCTATATTCTAGCTCCACCCCTATTCTCCCCTGTCCTTGCTGGGAAAAAAGTACATATAATCCAGTTTTTACATTAAAATCATATTAATATATTATGATTAAGTGATCAAATAAATAAAAGTAAATACTAATTCAATTATGATAAACAATAAAATGTACGCAAAACACATAATATCATGCATTAATTTATTTGAATTAAATAGTAGATGTAAATCAAAATGTACTATCTTACCCAGGGCTAAAAGAAAAACATAACCCAAAAGCAACACAAAAAAAAAACAGAAAGAGACCAAGAAAAAAGGGAAACAGAAACACGTACAGAAAAGAAAATAGATGAAATTCTGCCGACTTAAATTACTATTTTTGTTTGTATTTCATGTGCCTTTTTTGGGGGGTTTGTTTATCTATGGATTAATTACAGAATTCATAACTTGATAATTCACTACACCAACCTTACCAAAGAGCCCCAGACAAGGAAATTGATGTACAGCAATCTACAGATACTTTAGAATCCGTCCCATCAAATCCAAACCAAACCAAACAGATAAGCCAAGCAAATGCTGTAATTAGTAACATCAAAAAGGCCTTTCCATCTAAAGTTAATTTGGTATTTTATTTATTCCAAAGTAAGTTACTTGTGAGATCAAAAGTTCTCAATATGTCCCTATGGTGACGCACCTGCGCGGTAGGTTTACGTGGAAATGACTCGACACTAATCACTGGTTTTCAAGCATTAATTACAAGTTTACGACTTATAACCCACTATACCTAACAAAGAAAGTTACCTTGAATTATGACATGCCAACCATAGGAAAATTTCAGATAGTATACAGACAAACAAGATTTTCAAGTTTGGTTTGAATCTCATCGCATGGGATTAATAAAATATTTATTAAATTCCATTAACAACAATATTAACGATAATCTTAGTGTAATCACATAAGTGGGGTTTAAAAAGCATAGTGAGTGCACAACTTTACCCCTACCTTTGCAGGTATAGATATTGTTTTCGATAGACACTCGGCTCCAAAAAATACATGCAAAATCACAAAAATATATTAAAAAAAATATAGCGTAAAAGTTAGGGAAGCAATAACAACAACAAGATAGTAGAACAACCAAACACAACCAGTATCAGATAGTAATTAATAGAATTTTAGAAATATGAAAATACTAGATTACTCCCTCCGGTTCACAATAAGTGACCAGTTTCCTTTTTCATTTTGGTCCAAAATAAGTGTCCAGTTATGTAATCAAGAAAGAATTCAATTTATTTTTACAAAATAATCCCTATATACATATCCCTAAAATGTTTTTTTTACATCTCACATTAAATGTTTAATTAGGATAATTTAGTCATGTAGGCATTTTTGGATAGAATTAAATATTTTTTTAATGGACGTGCTAAAAGCAGATTGGTCACTTATTGTGAACCGGAGAGAGTAGCATTTATTAAATTCGATTTTGTTTGAGAAATTTTTGACGTGGTTGAAATTTGTGATTGTTGATTTGTTCCATTAGTTATGGTGGCTTTTTGTATGGTTGATGAAGAGCTTGTTGGGTTTGGAATTGTGGGCCAAATAAATCAGGTATTTGATTGCAATTTCATAAAGTGAAGAAGAAAAGTTCGTAGCATATAGACACATCATATGCATATTGCATCATTAGTAGCAAAAGGGAAATCAAAGCTCAACCACCCATTATATTAGCTTTGAACCACCTTTTTGGTTCCAAAGTTTCAGAATATACTTTTGAATTTGTTCCTTAAACAAATGGAAATTAGTTAAGTGAAGTTAAGATGGATTGTGTTGGTGCATGTGCTCGTTTCAAATGTTTCTTGGTGCAGTCAAAAAGCAGTTGAATTTTCAAATGTAACATGGAGGAGTCAATGCCAGATAGGTGCTATGTAAACTAACAATTAGCTAGTCTACAGAAGAAATGAATAACTTTGCCAAAGAAAGCTATGTTGCTTAAGGCCACTGCTTTGGATAAGTTCTCTTTTAATTTACTAGTTTATTTCATATCTTATTTAATTAATTGTTGCTTCAGTTACTAAGCATCACTATTCATTGCACCACCACTGAAATGTGTCGACTATTATATTCTAAAGGATGCATCTTTGAAGTTTGAAAAAATTCCAGGTGCATTTTCCATCTCTATTCGTGCGCTCGTTATCATATTGACAGTTTACCCATTAATAACGCAGACCACTGAACAAGTCCAACGACTGGATCTTCTTTCTTGTCATGCAGAAACTAAAGGAAAATGCCACTGTATGTATCTTAATTTATATTATCAAAATTAAATCGCACACATTATGACGATAGAACGTGAGCATTTTCATGGTTTAATTAATTTAAAATCCAATATTTACTATTGTGAAGGGAGCCCTGGTGTAGCTGGTAAAACTGATGGCATGTGACCAGAAGATTACAACTTCGAGCCATGAAAATAGTCTCTTACAGAAATATTGTGGTCCGGCCCTTCCCTAAATTCTGCTGGCTTAGTGCACCAGGCTGTCTTTTATATCCACTTTGATTCAGGGAGGTTCATGTACCAGAGAAGCCTACGATAGAATAAGTCGTAAGAGTTCATATTTGTAACCTATTGTCGAAGATAATTAAGGAAGCTTGGCACAGCGCACATGGCCATATACTAAAAGTTCATCTTAGTAACAAGCACAATGGAGGAAAAGTTTCGTTTTCATTTTCCATTTGCTTTTATAGTTGTTTATAAAACATACTGAAAGACAAAAAGATCATAGGCAACAAACAAAACTCCTAAAATCCCTACTATCTAACAACTACGAATTAACAAGCTAGCCGAGCGAGTTGCAACTTAGTCAACTTAGTCAGACCCCAACTGTGGATGTGCATTCGGATTTTTCATTATTCGGTTTGGATTTTGATAAAATATCATCTAATTAGAATCAATATAAATTTGGTTACCTTCAATTTTTCTCTTTCGATTATATTTTTATCTATTGAGTTTTTTCGATTATCCAATTATGAATTTTATATAATTGAAAAGTTATACTACCATGTAAATGAAGAAAAAAGAAAAATTATCACCAAAAGGAGAAATAGTAATGCAAATGTCGTTAATAATAATCTTAATTAAGAGTGACATAATATTGAAATAATAGACATCAATGATAAGATCACATCACATATTATAGCCAAATACTTGTACTTTAGGTATGATGCAATAAGACTAGTTTGAACGCCTAATGATAAAGGCCACCAAACAATCACCAAATTACCAGTCAACTTCAAAGTCAGCAGTGAGATAGTTGAACATTGCTGTAAGAGGCGTAATACGGCCAGGCCTGGACATTTCCCTGATATGATGAATCTCATGAATTAATTCCCTCACAAGCTGATTGTCCTGGTCACAAAAATTAGTATTAGTATTTTGTGTATAGGGCGTCAGTTTTTGAGCCACTGCAAAGAGAATGGGAAATCTACTCTTCTCCAGCTTTTTCTGTGCAGTTCTTCCTCCAGTGTAACGGAAAACCTGTGGATACTAGATCCGACGCTTTAACAGCCCTGTAGGTTTTGAGTGCCTCTTGTTGAACTCGTGGGTCTATAATTACAGGAGATCCGCCTGTCAAAACTAATGTCTCATACATGACTTTGTAAGCTAAGAATCCAAACAGATATCCGCCTACAGAACTCAACTGATTACTACCACCCCTTGTTGCTGAAATCACAAAGTTCATACGTAACTGCTTCTTTAAGATCCATAGAAGCACCTAACATTGATCGAATAGCCTCTACCTTTGTGAATATGTATAGCACACATTGCGTTAATCCTTTTGTTCATGAAGCTGACATACTTAACTTGGCAGACATTTTTGAAGAGTAAAAGTAGGGTGATTCCAAGGAGAACCAAAATCTGGTTATCGTAAAAATTACGGTCAATCATATACTCTTCTGCTTGGGATGGCAGTTTCACACTATGAATTACTCTAATGCCTAATTCTGTCAATCTATTCATCACCACATCCTTAAAATCAGGGTTGATCAAAGTCAGTAAACTGACCACATTGTCACTTGCGCTATTAGCTTCACGCAGTGCAATCTTAAAGACACAATGCCCGTGTAGTTTCATAGAGTCCAGTTCTAGAAAATAACATTCCTTTAAATCTCGGGATCTAACTCTGGAGTTGGACATTAGATAGAAGAGATTGAAACCGAAATTAAAGTAATGAGAATAATCCATTTACTTATTAGAGAATTTATATATACAACATCTAAAGTATCTTCACTAATTTACATTGGAATTGGAAAAGATCAAATTAAATGTGCATGGGGTACGCGGAACGACGTCAATTCAAATTCTTCAACTCCTAACAACCATTTATCATCTCACCTCGCTATTCGTCATGACTTAATTACTACCAAATCTATCCTCTAATTAACGTAACAATGTAGAAAGACAAGTGTATGATTTGACGCAAATTTGGGATTTCTAGTGCATGCACTCTCCTTTGGTTTCTTTGTTCTTATCCAATCAATTGAATGCTTCTGCCTCAGCCTTGGATAGGCATAGAACAAAAAATAAATAAACAAAACAATCAGAAAATCAATAAATAACCAACAAGTCTATTAGGCCATGTTGGTAATTAGCATTGATGTAATTATTAGGGTAGTAATTACGACGATTTGTTTGTTTGTTATAACGTAATTATAGTATAATTACAAGCGTACAGTTTGATTACACAAGTGTAATTACATAATTAGATTAAATTTTAAATAAATTAATTATCGTAACTTAAAAGTTAATATAATAAATATATGCTTATAAATAGTTTTTATAAGTATAAATGATTATTAGATTTTGTATTTAAGATGCATATTTTTTCTTGAATACAAACTAATTAATAATCATATATTTATAACTAATATTGTAAAAATAATTGATATTTATTTTCCAAATTAATAATATTTAGTTTAATTAATTATAAAAATTAAAAACATATGTTTTGTAAGAACACCATGGAATGCATGTTTGATAAAATAAATTAAAATTTATAAATATAATTTCATAACATTATGCAAATGTTTGACAAATTAAAACTAATATTTGAGCTAAAAAATAAACAACATGCAATGTGAAATATCGAGCCAACGCTTAGGGATGGCAATGGGATGGTGCAGGTACTGGGCGGGACAGGGCGAGGTTGGTTGATTGTTTTTAAAAAAAAAAATTCTTGTGGGTGCGCAGCGGTTGCGGGTTGACGCGGTCTTGGTGCAGGTTTGGCCAAGCTAGAAAAATATACAGCTGATATAATCACGCAATAAACGGTGACTTGACAAAAGAACTTTGATGCTTATAACAATCTAGAGTCTAGTGTTGTACTATATAATCCCAATATCATTTGCACGCTCATGCTTAGTATCAGCTATTTTTTTGATAAGTTATAGTGTCAGCTTCTTCACTCCCCCTCCTGCTTCTTCACTTGCAAATTTCAGCACATTACCATTTTAGTAGTTGTTACCTGACGACCGCAAAATCGGCTATAAACTTATGCTCGTTAGTCGAATGTATTATAGAAAATATCATACGTAAAACTGGAGTTAATATCCACAAGCAATTCTCAACACCAAATTCATCAATCCCTAAGGAAGAATTACTCCATGAATATGGAGAAACTCATCACAATTAAGTTTAAGTCAAAGGAAAACATAAAACATCCAAACCCTTGTCTTGACTGAGGATGAATGGTGAAGTTCTTGTGCTCTTGCTTCTCCCTCTTCTCCTTAGCTTACTTAGGTCTAAATTATGTTAAAAGTCCTCAAAATACCATTTTTTCATGTATATATACCAAGTAGGGTCGGGGCCAAATAAATACACCTTCTCCTATGCGAAATAGGACAATTTTCTGAGTTGGACGTGTGTGGCCGCGCACCTGGAAGTGTGCTCGCGCATTTGGTCGCGTATATATTTTTCACCTTATTCCATCTCCAGTGCGCGGCCGCACACGTGAATGGTGTTCCGTTGGGAATTTAGTAAAACGTAAACATCAATATTGAAACCCTTTGAAATATCTATCCAACGATATATTGTGGAGCCCAAACAGATTCCTGAGAGAAAAGTTATGTGCATTTTATTGGACAATGCGCAGTATGCCTACTCGATTCTTCGTTTCGTTCTTAAAGTGCACTATCATCCGTTGATCCCCCATCACGATCGCAACTTAATCATTGGGCTTTTATTTAGACTTTAAAGCTCCAGAATAGCTTGAATTCATTCCATAACATCTACATAGCGCGAAATTACTCCTACAAGGCATAAAACACACAATTAATGCAAAACACTAGCAATTAAAGCTCAACTCAATTAAAGTGCAGTAAATTAGAGTGAAATAATCAACTAAAGCACATAGTTCTAGCCTACTATCATTACCTCTCAATTCTCATCATTGATGTTGACTAATTCTGAGTGTCTTAAATTGGTGATTTCGATTTATGTATTTTATCAATACAACTTGAATTATAAATTATTTTTTGACAAAAAAAAAATTTAGTAAAACAATTTATAGTTGAACCCACCTTAAATCCGTAATTGACTCTGATTAAAAAAAATCCTTAATTGACATGGAAAATTCCAATCAAAAGATCAGAAAAACAAAATTGACTAAATGAAAAATAAAAAATTATGCGGGGCGGGGCGGGTGGACGCGGATGTGAGTGCGACGCAGGTAAAAATGTTATGCAGAACGGGACGGGTTGAAATTTTACGGGTTAAGATAGAATTCTCACCCCACCGCACCAATTTGCTTGCCATCTCTACCAATACTAGTAAAACAAGTAAATTGGAACTATAAATATTACACAATTTCAAAATCCTAAAAAAATAGCTTTAGCATATGTCAAATTCCAACATAATAAAAATAAGTTCCAATACAACTTAAGATTAGGAAACATAATAAGTTTATAACCTCATTCAACAACGAAATTCTACTTTAATGACTTCACTCATTAAATGTCGAGTTTGTTAATAACTCATTATTTCTAATATTAGGAGGTGCAATAACGCAGTTATACTAAATGAAGATAAACGCAACTATACTGAATAATATTAGGCGGGACGGGAAGGGGCGAGGTTGGTTGTGAAAGATAGTTTGTTATATAAGTTGGAAAAGTGGGACTTGTCCCACATCGGTGGTGCAAGGCCACTTTGTGTGCCTTTTAAGTCCTTGTCCTTTTATGTGTTTAATTTAGAACACACTCTTATATGTGTGAAAATACAAATATTATATATTATATATATTAATATCAAAGACTTGGGCTTGGGCTTTGGCGCGGGCCGGGTCGGACATAAAATAAATATTTATATTTTATTTATTTCTATAATTAAACTTGTTTTATTTGAAATTTAATTTTTAAAATTTATTTGAATAAACAGATGCGTATGTTTGTGAAAGAACACGTCTGTTTTGAAAAGGTCTGATTGTTGCTCTATAAATAGAAGTTCTTCCAACAAAGTGAATACAGAAAATCACAAATATATTATAGGCTTTGTTGTATCCTGAAGAGAATCGTTTGTATTTCCATAAATTAGTATACATGCGATAACTTTTTAGGGACAGCCGTTTTTCACGCCTCAAAGTCATTTTTTATTATTATTTTCTAACAATCTTAAAGAGTTATTCTACTATGGAGAAATTGATGTCTGTTTTTGAGAATCAAATTGAGTTCATCAAACTTGATCGCTTTGATAAATTTTACCAGATGGAGAGACAAGATGATATTCTTGCTGTCTACTCTCAATATCTACTATGTTCTTGATTCTGCCTTGTTTGCGATGCCTGAGCCCACAGCAGAAAATTCCGATGAAGTCAAGGAAGAAAGGAAGAAACGAGAGCATGATGAACTGTTGTGTCGCGGTCAAATTCTGAATACTTTGACAGATCGACTCTACGATCTCTACTACAATCTGAAGTCGACAAGGGAGATTTGGACTGCTTTACAAACTGCATACCATAATGAAAAATGAGGTATCGACAAATTCCTGGCCTTGCAATACTTTGAATTTAAAATATTTGATACTAGGCCCAAAAATGGATCAGATTCATGAACTGCAAATCTTAGTATCAAAACTGAGTGATCTTGAAGCTAAAATTTCCGATGCACTTCAAATAGGTGATATTCTTTCGAAATTTCCTTTCTCTTGGAATGAATGTAGAAAGAAAATCCTGCATTCAATGGATAAAATAATTGTGGAACAATTTTACTCACATTCAAATTGAAAGTGAGACTCGTGCTCGTGATGCTATTAGTCAGCCCTCGAGTTCCGCAATCAATTTTGTTAGTCAGAATGGTTTAGGAAGTGGGAACAAGAATCTAAAAGCTTCCAAAAAGTCTTCTTTTAAAAAGAGAAAGAACTTTAGTTTTCATCACTGTGGGAAGAAAGGCCATATGATTCGGGATTGTAGATATAGAAAGGCAGGAATAAATTTCAATGCAGGCAATACAGAAAAGTCTGGAAAGATTGAAAAATCTGGAAATTCTGAAAAGGAAAACGTAGTGGAAAATTCTGCTCAAAGACTGGTTGCCATGGTTTCTGCAATGTAAATTGGTATGGTCACCGAATTAAATATGGCTATTGCTGCTACAAATACTCAAGACTGGTGGAAGTGAAAGATTCTGAATAAGTCTTGATGGGAAACCATGTTGCGGCAGATGTTGCTGGAAAAGGAAGCATTGAGATTAACTTCACATCCGGCCAGAAGTTTACATTACTGAATGTGTATCATGTTCATGATATGAAGAAAAACTTAATGTCTGCTGCTTTGCTGTCAAAGAAAGGCTTCAAGATAGTTATTGAGTCTGATCATGTAATATTATCTAAGAATGGAGTCTTTGTTGGAAAAGGCTATAACTATAATGGCATGTTCAAATTGAGTATTAATAAAATAAATTATGTTTCTGCTTATATTGTTGAGTCTGATTCTTGTTTATGGCATGCTAGACTAGGACATTTAAATTTTGGCTCCTTAAATTATATATCCAAAATGATTATATCTCAAGTAAAACTCAACATATAAACTGTGAAATTTGCATACAAGCAAAGATGACAAATAAACCATTTGGTAAAGCTTAAATATCCACAGAACTATTAAATTTAATACATTCAGACTTGTGTGAATTAAATGGAGAATTAACTAGAGGAGGCAAAAGATATTTTATCACTTTTATAGATGACTTCTCTAGATTTACATATGTTTACCTACTTAGATCTAAATATGAAGCTTTTCAAAATTTTAAAGAATATAAGTTTGTTGTGAAAAATCAAAGGAGTAGGAAAATTAAAATTATTCGAAGTGATAGATGCGGAGAATATTTTCCTAACGAATTTAATAAGTTCTGTGAATAAAATGGTCTAATATATCAAATGAGTGCCCCTTATACTCCTCAACAAAATGGGTTGGCAGAAAGAAAAAATAGAACTTTGGTGGACATGGTTAATACTATGTTACTTAATGCACATTTGCCATATAATTTATGAGGTGAAGCACTACTAACTGCATGTTACATTTTGAATAGAATGCCTTCAAAAAGTATGCATGTTTCGCCTTATGAATTTTGGAATGGTAGAAAACCAAATTTAAACTATTTTAAAGTGTGGGGTGTATATCCTATTATAGAGTACCTGACCATCAAAGAACAAAATTGAGTCCTAGAGGAATTAGAAGTGCTTTTGTAGGATATGCACAACTCTCAAAAGCATAGAGACTTCTAGATCTAGAATCTATACCTGTTGAATTTATTGAAAATAGATTTATAAACGACAATGTGGATGAAATGACAAAAGCGAATGGAAAACGTATTGATGCAAATAAATTGTCACTTTCTGAAATTATTACAAATAAAGAAAGAAGTGATGATATGCAAATAGTGTATTGGTAAAAAAGAGCTTCACACGTGTAATAAATATTGATGACTCATCAGTCTACGTGGAGCAATGAAGACACGACAGCTGGATGGGACTCTATGAAGAGGTATGAGGAAAAGATGCACGACAAATCACACCCAGGGGTTAATTAGCTACGGAAGTCTCAACCTGATTGAGAAGATAAAGAGACACGGTCAAAATACATCTGGGCGAAATAAAGGGCAGATTCAAAGATCTTCAAATTATTGATCCACACGTTACACAACATTCACGCAACAGTTATGGTTGCTCATTGTAACGTTACATTAATGTTATAATTAGTCATTAATGCTCAATCACTGAAAAGGGCAGACGTTATATTAGGAAATTCCCTATATAAGGGAGTAAAAAAACATGTAAAGGACATCCGAACTACTATTGCAATACACTTTACTTTCTGTGCATCTCATTGATTTTTCTTTATTTTAATTACTTACAATAATCAGTCTTGCCTTGGTTATCAGAAATCCGTGTTCATCCTAAAAATAGCTTTGGTCAAAGAATCTAATTCTTTGGTTAAATAAATTGGTTCCGTTACCGGAAATCTGATAATCTTTGTTTTCTTTTCAAGCGATATCCTCTGAACTATGTCGAACTCCAATGACAACAACCAGCAAAGGAATGGAACCCCAGTTCCATCACCTTCAGGAACCCCACGTGGTTCAAGGGAACAATCCCCGGAAAGATCTAATAACAACAATGATAATAATGATCAAACGGTAGAACAAAATCGGGTAAAGCAAATGATTGCAGAGTATGTGAGCCAGGCTTTGCAAGAATTTGCGAGGGGATTACCAGAAACGTTGTTTAACCAAAGAATTAGACCCTTTGACTAAATCTATTTTTCAGATGAACACGGGTTACTGATAATCAAGGAAATAGAGAAAAATGAATAACAAACAATATTGCAGAAATATAAAAAAGCGAAGTCAATTATATTCGAGAATCAGATGACTTTACAAGTTGTATTCCCCTCCCTTATATAGGATATTCCTATAATGTACAACTCTTGTTATGGTTGCTCATTAATGACTAATTATGACATTAATGAGGTGTTACAAAAGATAACAGTAATTGGGGTACGATTACATAATGTTCGAATAATCAATTGTGGGTCTTTGAATATGCCCGTAACTTTTTCTAGATTCATTCTGACCGTGCCTCTCCCCTGTTTTGATCAGGTTGAGTTTCCCGTGGCTGATAAGCTCGAGGGTTTACTGAATCGTGCCTCTTTGTTCCGTACCTCTTCAAAGAATCACATCCAGTTGTTGCATTTTCCTGTGTCCACGTGACTGGCTGAGTTGTCAAAAGTTGGCTTACGTGTGAAACTCTTTTTTGCCAATACAGATAGTCTCCCCCACTTACCATATATTTAACGATTAATATTTGGTAAGTGTATATTCATTTATGGCGGGAATATTTTGCCGCCGCTTTTCCTCGAATCAGTGTATCATTCTCTGC
This sequence comes from Nicotiana paniculata, assembly GCA_005239505.1. Taxonomy (NCBI): domain Eukaryota; kingdom Viridiplantae; phylum Streptophyta; class Magnoliopsida; order Solanales; family Solanaceae; genus Nicotiana; species Nicotiana paniculata. The sequence continues at coordinate 5,761 of ML363690.1, read as the reverse complement.
ACCATAGGCATCGTTTGTCACTTCCATTTAATGCTCATACCACGTGTCCTTTTCGAATTGGTTCTGCATTTACTCGGCACCTTTTAGGGATTTTTGCGGTTGTGCCAGTCCCGAAGCGACATCTTCAATTATGACTTTTCATCATTATTTTTCTTTTTCCCATGTTTGACGGTTGTCCTCAAGTATAAATACCTTTCTTCTTTTCTTTTCTTCCACGAAACACTTTTCTAACTTTATTTTTTTGTAAAGAACTTTCTTCTTGCCTTTGTAAACATGTCTTTTTCAAACCAACCTCAGGGAGTAATAGATATTGAAAATTTAACGCCATCTTCTGCACCGACTAGGAGTCGGAGGGTTGGTAGACTTAGAAGTTTAGGATCCACTCCTTTGAGGGGCTCCTCTTCTTCTCAGATAGTTCCTTCTCCTTCCACTAGATCCCTGGTTTTTCCAAGGTTTAGGGTTTCTCGATCTTTGTCTAGAGGTAGAGGTGAACGCCTTCGTGAACCTGGAGTTGATGAAATTGTCCCTACTGAGTTTGTTTTTACTAGGGATAGTCAAGTTCTTGTAGACCAATCTTCTTCCCTTGAAAGTGTCTAAAGGTATCCCACCCTTATAACTGAGGGTCAGATTTCCCTTGTTCATAGGGAGTGCTTTTGGAGGCCTGATTTTCCTGTCTATATTCCGAATAGTAATCAAAGAATAACGTCTTACAAGACGGGATATTCTTTTGTTTATACGTACACTTTCACTCTAGGGTTTAGACCCCCCATTGACCCAGTCATAATGGAATTCTGTCATTTTGTCAATATCTGCTTAGGACAAGTTGGTCTCGCTTGTGTGGCGAGTTGTCGCATGTCTTAGGAGTTTGGCTTCTTTAGCCTCGGTTCCTTTTACTTTCAACCATATTATTCATCTCTACTCTCCTACCTTATTTCGTGAAGAGGTTTTTACTATGACTGCTAGAAGCAAAAGAGTGCTGATAACCCCTGGAGATGATAAGGATAGGGGTTGGTACCTCCGGTATGTTGTTGTACCCGCTGTTGGATTAGTGGGTGAAGAAAATCTTTCCCTTCCCTGAGAAGTGGAACCGCGCACGTGAGTATGTTTTAGCTCACATTTATTTACTTCTCCTCATTTTGACTTGAGATGTTTTATTAACACCGTATCTGTTTCTTCTTCTCTCAGCAATTATGGATACTGTTGAGAATGTCTCCGGTATCCGTGATTGGGTAGAAAAATTATTGTTTGTTGCTCCTTTAGAAGAGAGATCTTGGAAGTACCTCGCTGGGAGGTATGGTTGGCATGTAAAGACCCACGGTAAGTGAAGCTCTTGTTCTTGCTTCTTTCCTTACTCGAGTCTCTTCTTTCTTTGTCGTTTAACTTTTTCCCTTTTAATAGGGTTCTCTGCTCGTGGGGTGTCTGCTTCATCTATCCCAAAGATGTCTTTGGCTCAAGCCCAAGAAATTATTGTTAGTTCATCTTCCTCGAAGAGGAAGATTGATGAGTCTCGTTTCGTAGAAGAAGAAGAAGAAGAAGAAGGTGATTTAGTACACATGCCACGGAGAAGGCGGGTGGTTTCAGATGATGATCTTACGCCCTTGACCTTGCCTTCTTTATCTGTGATTGAGCCCTATGTACTTGATGATTTTTCACATTCCCCTATTCATGAAGGTGTTGATCTTGCTCCTGACGATGTCCCTTTGGCTGTTGTCTTTCTTACTTCTTTGAGAGAAGCTGTCTCATCTGTTCCTTTGGCTATTTCGGCTTTGTTGTTGCTTTGCTCGTAACTTCTCGACTCTTCAACCCTATGTACTTGCTGGTTTGCCTGTGGCTTCTCCAGCTCCTCAACCCTCCGTGCATGTTATTGTTTCATATCTGCCTGCTTCCATGCCTTCCGTTAGGGAAGTAGGGTCTTCCAGCAGAGAGATGCGGTAGGTGGTAATAGAGGTTCCAGCTGAGGGGAATCTTTTCAAGAAAACGAGTGAGCCCGAAGTGTGGCTCAAGCCTTTGATAGGTCCCTCTGAGAAAGCTAAGCTATCCAGCCACGGTGCTCTTACATGGGCCAATGAGGTCGTGCATACTTCTTTGAAGGTATGATGCAAGTTATCCTCTTTCATTTTCGTATATGAAATTTACCATATCTGACTGGTTTATTTCTTGTAGATTAACCTTATAGGCATGGAGCTTATGAAGAGGATTTCAAACACGGACCAGGAGACAAAAGAGTTGCAGGCCGATGTTGATAATTGGAAAGCACAGTATGATAGCCTAAGGATTGACATGGATTCTTTAGAAGAGGAAAAGAGTACCTTGAAGCGGCAGATGAGACTCATGGTAGAAGAACTGGCAGTAGAGAAGGCTTCTTCCAGCCAGGCTGATAAAGACAAGAGTGTTCTGGAGTCTTCGTTCGCTGAGCAGCTGTCTCGTGCCTCAGAGGAGATTAGAGACTTGAAAAACTTGTTGAAGCAGAAGGAGGAATATTCAGGCGAGCTCGTGCAATCACTCACTCGTACTCAAGAGGACCTTCGTAAGGCTTTAGACAAAGCTCAAACCCTAGAGGAGTTGATTGTACCGTTAAGGGCCGCCCATGAAGCTACGGAAGCAGAGAAGGACGAATTGAGAGCTAGGCTTCAAGTATGGGCAAACGATTATGAAGATCTTGAAGAGGTAGCTGTTGTCGATATGAACTGGGCGTACATGAATTCTCGCCTTGACACATTGATGGAAATGAGTCAAGAGGGTTTCGACCTTAGTGCTAAAATAGATAAAACTAATGAAGCCATGGAGAAGGCTCAACAAGATCATAACCTTTCTTCACCTGATGGTGAGACTCCAGCCGTTCATGCCTCTTCATCCCTAGTTGCTCCCGCTCCTTCTGCCAGTGAAGTCAACCCCTCTCTTTGAANCCCCAACTTTTTTTTTCTTTGTCCCAATTGGTGGTTACCCCCATTCCCATCGGGGGTAAATTTGGATTTCTTTAAAGTCCCCAAATGACAGCTTAGGGACATCTCAATGTATATATATAAAAATTCCATACGGCTAAGCATAAGTTAATACTTAGTGTTTTTCTTAGCCGTTTTAATATATTAATGCTAATATGACTTTTGTTGAGTTTTTGTTTCACTCATTAAGTCTTTTTTGCATGCTTCACTTTTCGAGGTTTTAGTTTTACCTCTGAGTTTTGCATGTAGAATGTTTTAGACTACTCGTACCTTTTTGTAATAGGCACGGTGTCATATTTAACATGTGTCTTTTTGTAGTAGGCATAGTTTATGGAAGAGGGCCATTTATAATTGTCATGAAGAAGACGTCTCAACTTCATGATAATGCAATAGAGTGATAGGAATTTTACACATGTTTAAGAATGTTTCCAAGGAAAGTTTTTTGTTTGAACTTCCATGACATTTTACATGTGTTTGGTTATCGTCTAAAACTCATGTTTGCAACTGTTTTTGTTTAACAGATTTGATATACTCTCGTAACTATTTTTCATAGGTAACAGTTTTTCGATATTAATACAAGGAAATAACTGTTTTTTACTAGTAACAGTTTTTATAAAGATTGGGGTTTTCATCCGCAACTGTTTTAGAAACAGTTTTTTAATAAGTACGAGGGAAATATTTTCTTATTCGTAACTATTTTTATTTGATAACAGCTTTTTGAACAAATACAAGATTTAGATCTTTCACCCATAACTGTTTTATTTGAGAACAGTTTTTTGAATGAGTACATTGATGATGATCTTTTACCCCTAACTGTTTTTGTTACAACAACTTTGAATAAGTATAAAGATGTACATTTCTTTCTCGTGACTAATATTTTTCCTTTCAACCTGAACATGTTCGAAAGTTTTTGCCTTTCGCATTAAACTTTGTATTTTGATGACTCTTTTGATTTCTTTCGATTCTGCTCGTATCACTTGTCTCGCTGGGTAGATGGGTCTTCAGGCTCGAGCTTTTGACTTTCTGATAGTCTTCTTTGCTTCGTCTTAGCATTCACTACTGTATAGTTCCCCAAGTGTTTGAGCTTTGAGGAATGAAATATCGAGCACTTGATTATTCCTTCCTTGCGGGCCTTTTCCTGAAAAGGAAAAACATTCCGGACTCGAAGGTATATAGTTTTTTAGATGATGACTGCTTAACCCTTTAAAACGTCTGTCAGAAAGTGTAACCCTAGACCGGGAATTGTGTTATTTCCTCGCGTATTTGCAGGTTTAATATCATCATCTGGTGATGGGTTAGATTTATGGCTATAATCTAAAAACGTTAGTAAAATTTTTAAATTTTCAAAATAAAATCGAACGTTTGATACCTGACGGGGGTATTCTTTTCCTTAGAAGTAATACTTCTTTAGGTGGATGGCGTTCCAGTTTGTTGGTAGAACTCTGTCGTCCATAGCTTTCAACTCAGAGGCGCCTTTCCCAGCTATGCCTCAGATTTTGTAAGGTCCTTCCTAGTTTGGATTTAACTTTCCTGCACCTGCTTCTTTTGTTGATTGAAATACTTTTTTGAGGACGAAGTCCCCAATCTTGAAGTACCTGAGATGAGCTTTACGGTTGTAATAACGCTCTATGATTTGTTTTTGAGCTGCCATCCGTATCAATGTTGCTTCTCTCCGTGGTTTGAGCAGGCCCAGGTTGGTCCTCAATTCGTCGTCGTTTTCTCCCTCCATGGTTGTTAAGAACCTTATGCTTGGTTCTCCAATCTCCACAGGTATTAAGGCTTCTGAGCCATAAACAAGTGCGAATGGAGTTTCTCCCGTGGCTATTTTTGAAGTTGTTCTGTATGCCCATAGTACCGCTGGTAACTCATCAGGCCAGTTTCCTTTGGCTTTATCCAGTCACTTCTTTAGATTGTTGATGATGACCGTATTCGTTGACTCAGCTTGACCATTAGCCACGGGGTGGTACGGCGTTGAAGTGATCCGCTTGATTTGCCAACTTTCGAAGAATTCTGTGATTTGCGAGCCTATGAATTCTGGACCATTATCGCATACAATTTCCTTTGGTATTCCAAAGCGACATATTATGTTTTGCCATAAGAAGCTTTTAACTTCCTTTTCTCGCACTTGTTTGAACGCTTCTGCCTCTACCCATTTTGTAAAATAGTTGGTTAGCACGAGTAAAAACCGTACATGTCCTTTAGTTGTGGTAAGAGGTCCCACTATGTCCATACCCCATTTCATGAAAGGTGATGCGAGACTAAAATGCATAGTTTAATATGTAATATACCTTACATTTGAGGTGCGTTAATGATAAAAATACACTTTTTATGTGTTTAATGGAGTTTATTTCATGTGTAGGTGAATTGGAGATGGAAACGAAGCTAAAGGGATGCAAATACGTTGAAAAATACGCGAAAGGAGACAAACGGGCGACAGAGCCCTACAGCCTGACCCTACCTGGCGTTAGCCAGGTGTTAGGGCTGAAACGCCAGCCCTACCCTGGCGTTATCCAGGCATTAGGGCTGAAACGCCAGCCCTAGCCTGGCGTTAGCTAGGCCTTTGGGTCCAAACGCCCGAGGTTCCCAGTTTCGGCCAAATCCGAGTTTTGACGAGTTTAAGTGTTTCCCGGTCGAAATAGAAGTCCCCTAGACGGTTAGGGTTCGCCCTATACATATAAATAGACTCCTAAAACAGAACTAAAAAAGGTTCGGAAGGTATTCAAAAGATTCAACAGAAGAAAATCATTGAAGTGCCAAAACATTGATTTCTACATCCAGTATTCATTACTTTGTATTTCAATTATGCAATTTATTTTAGT
>MDKI01040068.1:0-31046 GCA_005239505.1 Nicotiana paniculata | reverse complement strand
GTGTGAGGAACTAGCTATTTGATATGGTGAGGGCACATGATTCATGAAGGAAAGGTAATGTTGCTGACCTCTATATTAGAGTAGTTAGTGAATTGTGATTAAAGCATGGTATTTGTGAGTCGATTATTGAGGAGAGGATGTCACACCGTTGTGCTTAAGCTGTTTTAAAAATTCTTGGTATAACGTGTTAAGGGATGTGCTCAATAAGTTGTGTACATGAGTGTAGTTTGATTGCTCGAGGACGAACAAATGTTTAAGTGTGGGGTATGCATGGCTAAAGTAACTGTCTTGGCATGGCAATCGAGCACAACATGATAAGGAGATAGCCAATCCATGCCTAGAATAACCTCAAAATCAACCATGTCGAGCAATAAAAGGTCAGCTCTGGTCTCGAACCCACAGAAGATGATCACACAAGACCGATACACCCAGTTTATCACCACAGAATCGCCACGGGAGTGGACACATATATAGGAGATCCCAAGGACTCACCCAGAAAAGGAGCAAATAGGGCTGAAACATATGAGTAAGTGGATCCTGGATCAAACAATACTGAGGCATCTCTACCACATACTGAGATAATACATGTGATCACGGTGTCTGAGGCCACTGCATCTGATCTGGCCGGAATAGCATAAAACCTGGCTGGAGCACCTGAAGACTGAGCCCCACTAGAGTGAACAGGAGCTGCCTGACCTCCTCCCGACTGGCCTCCACCTCTAGGACGACCTCTACAGACCTGTCCCCCACCTCTAGGTGGCCGAAAAGCTAGTGCTGAACTCAAATGCTGATAACCCTGTTGTACTGCCTTACCCCAAAATCGAGGACAAGCCCTCTTCACATGGCCCAGATCCCCGCACTCATAACATCTCACAAGTGACATATCCTGATGTCCCGAAGAAGAAGAATCCTGAATGGCCGGAGGGCGATGAGAGCCCTCAGGCATAGCACTGAAATAAGGATCGGGGGATCTCTGATAACTGGAATAACCACTGGGAGAACTCTTAATAACTGGAGGACGATAGGAGTGCTCTGGCATAGCACCGAACTGGGGCCTAACCGGGACACCTCGGGGAGGTAGTGAAGGTGCTGCATATGAAGGCCTGCTGGACAGACCGCCTCCAAACTGAACTCTACCCCTAGCTGGAGCACCCCTGAAATCACCTATAAATCTGGCCCTCTTGTCCTGCTGACCCTGCTCCCTGCTCCTCAATCGGTATCCCTCAATCCGTCGAGCTATCTCGACCACAAGCTGGTACAGGGTACCCATCTCTACCTCTCTGGCCATAGAGGTCCTAATACCTGGATGTAAGCCTTCCACAAACCGTCGCACCCTCTCGGCATCAGTGAGCAATATCATAAGGGCATGGCGGGATAGTTCTAAAAATCTCGCCTCATAATCAGTCACGGACATCTGCCTCTGCTCCAACCGCTCAAACTGACCCCGAAGCTCCTCCCTCTCAGAAGGTGGAATGTATCTGTCCAGAAATAGCTGAGTAAACTGACTCGAGGTGACAGGAAGAGAATCTACTGGCCTGCTGAGAATGTATGACTGCCACCAGCGGTCAGCTCTGCCCTCTAGCTGAAATGTAGTAAAGTCTACCCCATGCGACTCTAAGATCCTCATGTTTTGTAGTCTGTCCCTGCACCTGTCGATGAAATCCTGGGCATCCTCGCCCCGCTCATCCCCGAAGACTGAAGGGCGAAGTCGGGTCCATCTATCTAGCATCTTCTGCTGGTCGCCCTCTATAGCTAGCCTGGGCTCTGGTGCTGCTACTACAGGCTAAACCCCACCTACGAGTGGTGTACCCGTAGTGTGATGTGTTGTTGTTGCCTGTCCTGTGGCCTGAGCGGTAAGGGTCTAGACTCCCTCTCCCGCCTGGGAAGTGGCAGGATCTTCTGGGAGTAGGCCTGCCTGGGACATGGTGTCCATGAATATCAACATACGGCCCATGACCTCCTGAAAGCCTGGCGCTGTCATAAAGTTTGTTGGAGCAGGAGCTACTGGAGGCACCTCATCCTGCTCCTCAAAAGTAGGGTCCTCTGGTGGTGCGACTGGTATAGCTCTGGGACTCCCTCGTCCCCTACCACGAGCAGGTGACCTACCCCTGCCCTTACCACGACCTCGAGCGGCGGGGGTAGCAGCCTCTCACGGATCAGGAACATGAGATGCATGCGTGCTCACCATCTGTGAGAGAATAGAAGAATGAATTTAGTAAATCATAGGCTGCATGATAGAGTAAGAACAAATAGAGGTTTCCTAAAACTCTGTAACCTCCTGAAGATAAGTTCAGACGTCTCTGTACCGATCCGCAAGACTCTACTGGGTTCGCCCGTGACTCGTGAGACTTACGTGAACCTAGTGCTCTGATACCACATTGTCACGACCCAAAACCCCATGCGGGTCATGATGGTGCCCAACACCGGGGTCAGGCAAGCCAACAGTGGTTTGTAAGTGAGATTTTCTTTATTAACATACCAACCCCACATATTTCCCAACGTTTTACAATTAACCTATTTAAAATAAAAGCAGAAGCATTTATCAATTTAAATACATACAGCCAAAAATGATCATGATCCAATATGTACATATACAGTCCCAAAATACAATCTACTAAGTGCGTGCCAGGAACTAGTGTCACAAGTCAACATGCAAACTAGTAGAATGTACAAAAGATAATACAAGATTGTACTGTTTTCTAAGAGGAATAGGCATAATATAGACAAAAGATAACTCCATAGCACAGCTGAGAAACGTCAGGGGGTGCAGCTGGGGAGTCCGGTACGGAAGATAAGTCAAGCACCGGTCGGATAACCAGAAACACCAGCCTCAGAACCTGTACAATTAAGTACAGAAGTGCAACATGAGTACATAATATATATGTACCCAGTGAGTATCCCGCCGAACCTCGAAGAGGTAGTGACGAGAGATCGACATGACACTCACTAAGGTCCAACAGTAATAATGTAAACAGGATATACGGAAAGCAGAAGACATGTGAGACAATAAACAGCATATATCTATCAAATACAGAAAACCAGGTAAGTACTGAAAATAAGCAAGAAAGTACCCTTCCCCTTTTCCCCCGAATATCTGCCAAGTAAATATCAATGGAAAACAGTACCCAATAGCCTCAAGCGCACACAAGGATAGGACAACCGGCTTGAGTCGTAAGGAAATAAATAGACACGAACTCATATACATATATATATATAGTTAACATAAAGCTCCCCTCGATCGCGAATCATACCTGCGACTCGAGTGCTGACTCATATATATAATTAACATAAAGCTCTACTCGATCGTGAATCATACCTGCGACTCGAGTTCTGACTCTTATATATAATTAACATAAAGCTCCCCTCAATCGCGAATCATACCTGCGACTCGAGTGCTGACTCATATATATAATTAACATAAAGCTCCCCTCGATCGCGAATCATACCTGCGACTCGAGTGCTGACTCTTATATATAATTAACATAAAGCTCCCCTCGATCGCAAATCATACATGCGACTCGAGTGCTGACTCATCTGTATAATTAATATATATATATATATACATATACCGGACTTATCAATAAGCTTAGTAGAGGCCATAATTGTAACAAAGGCCAATTCACCGGAATTTCAGAGGCAACTCTGTACCATTTTAGCATACTAGTTTAGAGAAAATAAGAATACTGGTTCAAGATGATAAAAAACTCAAAGTTTAGATAAATATACATATATGGCATGTAATGGCATGCTCGTGAGCCCTAAGCTACCCGACATGATAAAATAGTCGCTACGTACGGTCTCTCGTCACGTGGTACAAACGTAGCTCCCAAAACAATTACACACAGCATATATAACACCTAGGGGGACAATTCCCTCTTACAAGCTTAAAAAGGAGACTCACCTCGTGATGAAACCACCCCTAAGATCAAGGATGCGCCCGAATCTCCGAAATCTACTCTCGACGGCTCGCAACTAGACAAAATATAGTATAATTACATCAACTCATGATCAAAGAAGAAGAATTAACCTATTAACCCAAAATTCACCATTCTTGAAGAATTACCCAATTTCAACCCCGATCCCACATGCTCAAATCTCGAGAATTAATGAAGGGGTCGCTTACTCGTAGCCTAAGGATCGGGATTACGTAACTTTACTGGAATGCATGGAAATCTTTGGGTGATTTAGCAAATTATTAAGAGCCCTAACTTGTACTACTCAAATTCTTGATTTTTGATGTTTTAGTAATTAATTCTAGTTGAATTCCATGTAAGATTTAGGAATATAGAGAAGAATCACTCACCTTAGCACTATATAGGTCGTGGAGGGTGCTGCACAACTTTGAAGGCTCTCTAATGGAGTTTTTAGATGAGGAAGAATGAAGAAAACCCATTTTTTTAAAACATTTATATAGGTCTACCTACAGGTGTTTCCGCACCTGCGGTCCCGCACCGGCGAGAAAGGAATCACACCTGCAGAAAATGGCGAGGGGCTGGGGATCGCACCTGCGGAGGGGTTTCCGCACCACCGGACCCGTTCCTGCGGAAATCATTCCGCACCTGTGAAGGTAGGGGGGCCCTGGGTTTTTGCACCTACGAGGCTGGGACCGCAGGAGCGGTCCTGCACTTGCGGCTGGGCATCCGCACCTGCGGTCACACCAGCAACAGCTGCACCTGCAATTGTTTTAGCTGGTTTTTTGCCTCGTTAGGTTCCCGGGAGGCACCTAGGACCACCCGAGCCCTAATCAAAATATACCAACGAGTCCCAAATCATAATTCAGAGTCGCTCGAGCCTTCGGAACACCCAAAACAACACTAAAACTCAAAACCACACCCCCAAACCCCAAGAACCAAATTTAGAAATTTTATGTTTTTTAGACTTCGCTCACAACGCGTCGAACTGACCTATACAACTCGGAATGACCCCAAATTTTGCAGGCAAGTCATAATTAACATAATGAGACTATTTCGTTCTCGGAATTCTGTTCGGACCTCGATAACACAAAAACACGCCCCAAACCAAAATATGAACTTAATGAACTTCTTATTTCAATATTGGGCGCCGAAATGCCCCCGGGTAATCAGAAACCTAATCCAAACATATGCCCAAGTCCCAAATCATCACACGAAGCTATCGGAACCGACGAAACTCGATTCCGAGATCGTTTACCCAAAATGTTGACCGAAGTCAAACTTGGCCTTAAAGGCCAACCTTAAGGAACCAAGTGTTCCTAAAGCATTCTAAACACCTCCGAATCCCGGACCACCAGTACTCGCAAGTCATAAATCACAAAAAGACGCTATGAAAAGTTTCATTTTGGGGAACGGGGTCCGATAACGCAAAACGACCGGTCGGGTCGTTACAATAACCCTTATGTACATATCCCTTAAAAGTTTTCTTACTCCTCACATTAAATATTTTATTAAGGGTATTTAAGTCATACTAGATATTTTTGTATAGAATTTGGTTTTTTCTTAATGGGCGTGCCAAAAGCAAATTGGTCATTTATTGTGGACAGGAGAAAGTAAATGACAACATCTATCTATATATTATTAAAAGGAGAGGCAAAAGCCCTCTTCTTAAGCCAAGTGTCAGCCTAGAAAAAAGCCACATGTCATAAGTAGTTAATAATTAGTAATTGATTATTTTTTCTGAATTAAAATAGCTGTAAAATAAAATATTTTATAATGAAAAATAAAATTATTAAAAGGAGAGGAGAAAGCCATCTCCTTAAGCCAAGTGGCAGCCTAGAAAAAGCCACATGGCATAAGTAGTTAATAATTAGTTATTTAGTTAATAATTAGTTATTGGATATTGTTTTTGAATTTAAATATCTATAAAATATAATATTTATAATAAAAACTAAAATAAAAAAATTCAAATTGGAGAGTAATTTTAAGTTATAGTTTTAAATTTACATCTATATGCAAAAGCCCTCTCCTTAAGCCAAGGGACAGCCTAGAAAAAAAGCCATATGACATAAGTAGTTAATAATTAGCTATTGGTTATTGGTTTTGAATTTAAATATTTATAAAATACAATATTTTATAATAAAATACGAAAACTAAAAAAAAAATTCTATCTGTTCAAATTGGAGAGTAATTTCAAGTTAGAGTTTCTAAATCATTTTAAAATAAAACCACAAAAAATAAAAAACTGTTAATTCAAGATTTCTTTGTTTTTTTAATAAATTTTTATTTTTATTTTTAAAAATAAAAAGTTTATTTATTTATAAAATATTATTGATAATAATAGAATAAAATATACTACAGTTGATCTTAGCCAAAAGACCGAGAAAGGTATGCTATCTTCTATATAAAAAAAAATATATCTTCTATTATATTATAAAAATAAAATATAAAAACAAATGTCTCTATTATATTATAAAAATAAAGTAGCATAAAAAAATTCAAATAAAGTAATATGAATAAAAGTTTATATTAACAATGCAATAATACTAAATATTGGATAATTTATAAATTACAAAAAGGAGAGAAGAAAGCCCTATTCTTAAGCTAAGTGGCAGCCTAGAAAAAATTCATATGGCATAAATAGTTAATAATTAGTTATTGGATATTATTTTTGAATTTAAATATTTATAAAATAAAAATTTTATAATAAAAATTAAAAATTAAAAAAAAATCTATCCATTCAAATTGGAGAGTTATTTCAAGTTACAGTTTTTAATCTATATCTATAACTATTCTATAATTATTAAAGGGAGAGGCAAAAGCCCTATCCTTAAGCCAAGTGGCAGCCTAGAAAAAAGCCACATGGCTTAATGTGATGACCCATAAAGTCATCTCTCATTTTATAAGTCAAAACTGTGTTCTGAGACCTTGAAACCTCCTTTTTTCTAACCTCATTTTACGTGCACAGTCCGGGCGTATATCCGGAAAGCTTTTATGTGAAAAACTAAGAAAAATGCTAATTTTGCCTTTAAAATTTAATTTAAGTTGACTTCGGTCAATAGTTTGGGTAAACGAACCCGGACTCGTGATTTGACGGTCTCGGAGGGTCCATAGGAAAATATGAGACTTGGGAATATGCCCGGAATTGAATTCCGAGGTCCCAAGCCCGAGAAATAAATTTTTGGAAGAAATTGTTTTACAGAAAAATATAAGAGTTTTAGAAATTTGGCTATATTCGAAATTGATTGTATCGGGCCCGTATTTTAGTTCCGGAGCCCGGTACAAGTTTAATATAGTATTTGAGTGATGCCTATAAAATTTGATAAGAAACGGAGGTCATATGACGTGATTCGGACCCGTAGTTGTGAAATTTGAAACTTTGAAAGTTTTGAGTTTTTTCTTTGATTTCTATGCTAAATTCGTTGTTTAAGATGTTATTTTGGCGATTTGATCGCACGAGTAAGTCCGTCGGATGTTTTTAAGGTTGTGTACATGTTTGGTTTGGAGCCCCGAGGGCTCGGGTGAGTTTCGGATAGCGTCGGAGTGGTTTGGACTTAGAAAAATCTGCTGTAGTTTGTTATCTGGTGTGAGTACTTTTGTTCTATGCGAACGCGTGGTAACCCACACAAACACGATGAGTAATTTGGGTTGGGGCTGGGATTACACTATATGAACACATAGGTCTAGAGGCGAACACATAGTTTTAGAAGGCTAGTCAGGGGATTTGGGGAAAGGCCTATGCGAACGTGTCCCCCTCACGCGAACGCGAAGGCATGGCGGGGATAAGCCTATGCAAATGCATGGCCCATCTCGATAACGCATAGCATTAGATGGGATTGGGGGATGGGTCAATACCCTATGAGAACGCGGCCAGAGGCTCGCGAACGCGAAGGACAATGGGGGCCAGTGCTATGCGAACGCAGCAGACCCCTCGCGATCGCATAAAAGGTCTGCCCAGGGGTTTAAAACAGTGACTATAATGAGAATAGGACATATTTTCTTCCATATAATCCGACTTTGGGCGACTTTTGAAGAGGAATTTCATCACAAAATCATAGGTTTGTGTTTTTAAACTTATATTCTTCATTTTCCATCAACACCCATTAGATTTCTAGGCCTAAATCTTGTTCTTCAAGGGTAGAAATTAGGTGTCACGACCCAAAATCTATTAAGGTCATGATGGCGTCGGACACCATCCTCAGGCAAGCCAATCATTAATTAGTTGAAATAAATTCCTGTTTTAACATTTTTGAAATTATTACCTTTAACTTATTACGAAATAACTAAACAAAATTCGTTAAGTAAATACAACAGTTTAATATTCCATTTTTATAAAATACATCCCATACACATCCCAGAACCCGGTGTCACAAATGCATGAGCAAATTCTAAGAATTTCACAAATATTAAAAGATTGTCTGAAATACAAATTGGATAAGGAATTTAAAATGGAAATAGATACAATATGAGGGAGACTGTTGTGACGACCCAAAGGTTCATCACCTATGTTGTTACCCATCCCGTACTTCCGAGGCCTTGAAAACCTCATTTGTATTGGCCTCGATTTGCATGCGCAGTCCGGACGCGTAGCCGGACAGCTTATATATGAGATTCTGTGAAAAATGCTAAGATGTGATATTAAAATGAATAAATTTGACTTCGGTCAACATTTTGGGTAAACGGACCCGGACCCGTGATTTGACGGTCCCCGAGGGTCCGTAGAAAAATATGGGACTTGGGCATATGCCCGGAATCGAATTCCGAGGTCCCATGCCCGAGAAATGAATTTTTGAGTTAAATTATTTTCTGAAAATATCTATGGAAATTGAAAATTAAATTTGATTAGAAAGTGATGGTATCGGGCCCGTATTTTGGTTCCGGCGACCGATACAGGTCTTACATATGCTTTGAGCACTTTCTGTAAAGTTTGATTGAAATTGGATGTCGTTTGATGTGTTTCGGACTTAAAATGGAAAATTTGATGTTTTATGAAACTTGATAGAATTCATGGATTTTGAGGCTTAATTCTATGTATATGATGTTATTTGGGCAATTTGATCGCACGGATAAGTTCATAGGATGTTTTTGAGGTAGTCTGTATATTTGGAATGGAGCCCCGAGGGCTCGGGTGAGTTTCGGATAGGCCACGAATTGCATTTTTTTGAACTTAGAGTCTGATGGTGTTCTGTTAAGCAGGCTTCGCAAATGCGAAGCCAGCATCGCAAATGCGAACAATGCACTGGCTGGCAGTGCTCGCAAATGTGAAGGTACATTGGTTGCACAGTGATCGCAAATGTGATCCTTCCTTCACAAATGTGAAGTCCCTCCTCCTGCACAGTGATCGCAAATGAGAAGTATTCTTCGCAATTCCCATGCAGGGGTGTTCGCAATTACGATGCCAACCAGTGGCTTGCACTGTACAAAATCGAGTTTTCACTTCATATTTCATATTTTCTCAAACTCAACACTCTTAGGCGATTTTTCCAAAGAACAAGACTCTTCCAAATCAGTTGTAAGTGGTTTTTACTCATTTCTTTTCAATCATTAACGTCATTTAACATGTTTTCAACTTAAAATCAATGATTTTCATGGGTGAAATTTGGGTGAATTGGGTAGAACTTAGGTTTTTCATAAATTGGGATTTGAGTGGGTGATTGACCTCTGATTTGAGAGATTTTTATATGGATAGACTCGTGAAATGAATAATGAATAATTATGAGATATTACATTCTTTGGAGCATTGGCTCAACTTGTGAATTGAATAATGAGGAAATATGAGATATTACATTCTTTGGAGCATTGGCTCAACTTGTGAATTGAATAATGAGGAAATATGAGATATTACATTATTTGGAGCATTGACTCAACTTGTGAATTGAATAATGAGGAAATATGAGATATTACATTCTTTGGAGCATTGGCTCAATTTGTGAATTGAATAATGAGCAAATATGAGATATTACATCCTTTGGAGAATTGGCTCAAGTGATAGAATAAATCACGAAAATGAAAGTGAAAGAAAGAGGAAGAATTACTAAAATATACCCTTTCCGAGTCATTGTTGCCTTTGATATTGTTCCATTGCCGGGATTTAATTCTTTTACTTGATTGTCCCTTGCCGGGATTTAATCGTTGAATTATTGTTCCCTTGTCGGGATTCCTATTTCTGTTCTGTTTACTTCCTTGCTCTTGTTTGTGATTGTTGATTGGGTGAGGAAGAGTGTTAAAGCACGAAGGGTGATGTCGTGCACTTGTCTTGGTAAGAATGAGAGTAAAGCACGAAGGTGATGTCGTGCACTTGTCTTGGTGAGAATGAAGGTAAAGCACGAAGGGTGATGCCGTGCATTGTTTGATATTGTCTCCCTTGTTAGGATGTTGAGATTACTGTATTGTTCCCTTGCCGGGATTTAATTGTTTAATTGATGTTCCCTTGCCGGGATTTCTATTCTATTATGTTTACTCCCTTGCCCTTGTTTGTGATTGTTGTTTGGGTAAGGAAGAGTGATAAAGCATGAAGGGTGATGTCGTACACTGTGACGAAAGAGTGTAAAGCAAGAAGGGTGATACCTTGCCGTACGATGTACCATTCCATACCATATGCATCGATTATACAATATACAGTTAGGAAAGAGAGTAAAAGCACGAATGGTGATGCCGTGCCATGATTCACATTGATTACATTATACATTTCATAGTGAGGACGAGAGTAAAAGCACGAAGGGTGATGCCGTGCAAGTTTGTGATTTCTTGTCCATATTGATATGCTAGCTTGTTGTTTCTTTTCCTTAATGAGATTAACTTATATGAAACTGTTATCTCCCCACAGCATGTCCCCCTTCCTTTATTCATTGTTTCCTCCCTATGTTTCTTATCCGTTGTGTATATGTATATCTATTTATTTGAACTGCACAGGTTTATTTGGTAGTCTGGTTCTAGCCTCGTCACTACTTCGTCGAGGTTAGGCTAGGCACTTACTCAGTACATGGCGTCAGTTGTACTGATGCTACACCTGCACTTCTTTATGTTGTGCAGATTATGCAGCCGGACCCGGAGGACATCATTAGTAGGAGTGTCTTTCAGCTCATCATAGAGGCTTCAAGGTATACCCGCTGGTGTTCGTGGGGCTTGGCGTCTCTTTTATCCCCTTGTCTTCGATTATGTCTTGTTTTTCCTTTAGTTTCAAAGGCAGACATGTATTTCCTTTCGGACTTTTATTTAGCACTCTTAGACAGTTCGTGAGTTTGTGACTCCAGGTTTTGGGAAATTTTTGCGTCGTTGTATTATGATATCCTTAATTAGCATGAGACCATATTTATTTCCGTTGTTAAATTGTGAACCGCTTAGTTTATCCTATTAAATTGGTGTTAATTTGCTAGTTTATTTGTATACGTTGGCTTGTCTAGCGGGTTCAACTTCTAGACGCCATCACGGCCCGATGGAGGGATTTCGGGGCGTGACAAGTTGGTATCAGAGCACTAGGTTACTTAGGTCTCACAACTCACGGACAATTTGGTAGAGTCTAAGGGATCGGTACGGAGGCGTCTGTATTTATCCCCAGAGGCTGCAAAAGTAGGATGACTCCATATTTCTTATCTTCTCTATCGTGCGCTATGATTCCGAGTACTGATTGAGTTTCTATTCTATTCTCTCGCAGATGGCGAGGACGCGTGCTTCCCTTGGTTCCGCCCAACAGCCTGACACTCCTTCTACGGCTCCTACTCGGGGTTGAGGTCAAGGCCGAGGCCGGGGTCGGGCTCAGCCTAGAGCAGCAGCCCCAGTGGAGGACCCTCAGGTCGAGTCTGACGAGGAGGTCCCAGTTCCAGCAGTCCCAGTTGGACCAGCTCAGGTCCCAGAGGGGTTCATAGCTACGTCAGTGCTTCAGGATGCCCTTGTCCATCTAGTCGGACTCATGGAGAGTGTAGCAAAGGCGGGTCTTCTTCCTACTGCACCAGCCGTCTCTCAGGCTGGGGGAGGTGCCCAGACTCCTGCCGCCCGCGAGCCAGAGCAGCTAGCTCCATAGTTTCAGACTTCGGCACCTCAGCCAGCTGGAGTAGCTCAATCGGGTATTGCAGCACTGGTAGTAGAGGGAGCAACCATGTCAGCAGATGCTTTGTGGATACTGGACAGGTTCACTAAGTTATTCACTGCTACTTTTACTGGTTCACCATCAGAGGACCCCCAGGATTATTTGGATAGCTGCCATTAGGTTCTTTAGAATATGGGCATAGTGGAGTCCAACGGAGTTGACTTTGCTACTTTTCGGTTATCGGGCACAGCCAAGAGTTGGTGGAGAGACTATTGCTTACCCAGACCAGCTGGATCTACACCTTTGACTTGGACTCAGTTCTCATAGGTATTTCTGGGGAAGTTCCTTCCCATTACTCAGAGAGAAGATCTTCGGAGGCAGTTTGAGCGTCTCCAGCAGGGATCTATGTCAGTCACTCGGTATGAGACCAGATTCATCACTCTATCCCGACATGCTCTTATGGTACTTCCCACTGATCGGGAGAGGGTTCGGAGATTTATTGAGGGATTGGCCCGGCCTATCAGAATTCAGATGGCTGGGAAGTCAGGTACAGAGGTCATTTCGGTCATTTTAGTGGAGCCTCATCTGGAGGCAGGGATTCTTCAGGCAGAGGTCATCTTCCAGACCTTTTCATTCAGCTCTTCAGGTTTCCCATGGTACTTCGGATGGTCGTGGTTATCAGCCGCACTATTCTGATCAGCAGCCTTACAGTACACCGCCGTTTCAGAATTTCCGGGGTGGTCATTCAGGTCGACAGGTTCAGATTCAGTTCCCTCAGCAACCGAGGTCTTGTTACACTTTCGGTGATCCGGGTCACCTTGCTAGATTTTGCCCTCAAGCACTAGGTAGTTCGCATCATCATGGTTCTCGTGTCATGGTTCAGGTACCAGGTGTTCCACAGCATGCCAGAAAGTTATAGGTAGGGGTAGAGGTGCTAGAGGTGGAGGTAGAGGTCATAGAGGTGGAGCTCATCCCGCCAAAGATGGAGGCCAGCCAGCAGCCGGTTGTCCCAGAGATGTGGTTCAGGGTGGTGGGGCCTAGCCCCGATGTTATGCTCTTCCAGCCAGGCCAGAGGCTGAGTCTTCATATGTAGTTATTACAGGTACTATTTGGGTTTGTGATAGAGATGCTTCAGTGCTGTTTGACTAAGGGTCATCGTATTCGTATGTGTCATCTTATTTTGCACCATACTTGGTCATGCCTAGTGATCCACTGAGTATTCCTTCTTATGTATCTACACCAGTGGGTGATTCTATCATGGTCGATCGTGTCCATCGTTCCTGTGTGGTGGTGATTGGGGGTCTTGAGACCCGTGTTGATTTGTTGCTTTTGGGTATGGTCGACTTTGATGTTATACTAGGGATGGACTGGTTGTTCCCATATCATGCCATCTTGGATTTTCATGCCAAGATGGTGACCTTAGCCTTGCTAGATTTGCCCCATTTGGAGTGGAAAGGAACTCCTGGTCATTCTACCCGCAGTGTTATTTCGTACGTGAAGGCTCGGCGTACGGTCGAGAAGGGGTGTTTGGCTTATTTGGCTTATGTGCGCGATTCCAGTGTTGAGGTTCCCTCTATTGATTCGGTGCCTGTGGTTCGTGAGTTTCCTGAGGTTTTCCCTTTAGACCTACTGAGGATGCCACCTGACAGGGACATTGACTTCTGCATTGATCTGGCTCCGGTCACCCAGCCCATTTCTATTTCGACATATCGCATGGCCCATTTCTATTTCGAAAGAGTTGAAGGAACAGTTGCAGGAGTTTCTTGGGAAGGGTTTCATTAGACCCAGTGTTTCCCCTTGGGGTGCTCCAGTGTTGTTTGTGAAGAAAAAGGATGGTTCGATGAGGATGTGCATTGATTACCGACAATTGAACAAGGTAACAATCAAGAATAAGTATCCACTGCCGGGGATTATGATTTGTTCGATCAACTTCAGGGTGCCAGGGTATTTTCGAAGATAGACTTGAGATCTGGCTACCATCAGTTGAGGATTAGGGCATCCAATGTTCCTAAGACAGCTTTTCGCACTCGGTATGGGCATTACGAGTTTTTAGTCATGTCATTTGGGTTGACGAATGCCCCAGTAGTTTTTATGGACTTGATGAACCGAGTGTTCAGGCCTTATTTGGACTCGTTCGTGATAGTCTTCATTGATGATATATTGAGGTTGAATATTTCAGAGCCTTGCCGGGTTTTAGCTTATGTGGTGGCTCGGTCTTCTCTTTAAGACCGCATTCGAGAGCGCCAGTATGATGATCCCCACCTTCTGGTTCTTCAGGACCAGGTTCGACGAGGTGACACCAGGGATGTGACTATAGGAGATGACGGTGTGATGAGGATGCAAGGTCGGATCTGTGTGCCCAATGTGGATGGGCTTCGGGAGTTGATTCTTGAGGAGGCCCATATCCCGCGGTATTCCATTCATCCGGGTACCGCAAAGATGTACCAGGATCTGAGACAGAACTATTGGTGGAGCCAGTAGCTATATTGGATACACAGGTCAGAAGCTCAAGGCAAAGGATATTGCATCAGTAAAGGTTCAGTAAAGGGGTCAGTCGGTCGAGGAGGCGACTTGAGAGATCGAGCAGGATATGCGCAGTCAGTACCCTCATCTTTTCTCAGCTTCAGGTATGTCTCTATACTCGTTCGAGGACGAACGATTTTCTTAAGAGGGGGAGAATGTGACGACCCGGTCGATCGTTCTAAGAGTTAGCGCCTTGATCCCCTAATAACTACTTTCCCCACTTTTATATCTACTTATGGGACTTGTCGGAATGATTAGTTGCGAAAGTCGGAGAGATGTTGGACACATAGTCCCTATATATAAGTTTAAGCTTTAGAAATCGGACCGTAGTTGGAACTGTGTGAAGACGGATCCAAAATAGAATTTCGTCGACTCGTTAGCTCCGTTGGGTTGGGGTTAGGAGCGTGTTTGGAATGTGTTCTCGAGGTCTGTAGTAGATTTAGGCTTGAATTGGCAAAAGTTAGAATTTCAGCTATTTCGAACGATAGGTGAAATTTTTATATCAGGCTCGGAATGGAATTCCGAGAGTGGCTGTAGGTTCGCAGTGTCATTTATGATCTGTGTGTAAAATTTGAGATCATTCGGACCAGTTTTGATGTGTTTCGGCATCAGTTGTAGATTTTGGAAATTTCATAAGTTCTTAGGCTTGAATCCATACAAAATTGATGATTTTGATGTTATGTGATGTGTTTTGAAGGCTCGACTAAGTTTGGATAAGGTATTAGGACTGGTTGGTAAGTTTGGTTGAGGTCCCGGGGGCCTCGGGGATGTTTTGGATGCTCAATTAGGTGAATTGAGACTTAGGAAACAAGCTGAAGCATTGCTGGGGCTGGTGTTTCGCACCTGCGGAAGGGGAGGCACAGGTGCGGACAAGCAGGTGTAGGCAGGGGCTCCGCAGGTGCGGTCTTGGCCAAGGACAACCAGTGTTCGCATGTGTAGTCTGGGTTCCGCAGGTGTGGAGCCGGAGATGCAGCCCAGTGACCGCAAGTGCGGCCCCAGCCCTGTTAGTGAGTTTTTGCTCCTGTGATGGATTTTCCTCAGGTGCGGGACCGCAGGTCCGGTGCCAGAGTCGCATGTGCGGAATATCTGGGTTGTTTATACAAAACCCAAGGGTTTGAAGTTCATAATTTCTAAAACGATTTAGAGCTCGGGAAAGTGCAATTTTTGAAGAGATTTTCACCTAGGCAATTTGGGTAAGTGATTCCTACTCGGTTTAGACTAAGTTCCATGATTATACATTTGAATCTACCCTTTAATTTCGAATTTATGGTGGAAATTTTGGGGGAAATTTGGATAAAGTTCTTAGGCCATGCTTGCGAGTTTTGATCGAGATTTTGATATCCGATTAGATTAATTCTTGTATGGTTAGAATCGTGAGTGAATGGGTGTACGAAGTTTGTAACTTTTTCCCGATTCCGAGACGTGGGCCTGGGGGACGTTTTGGGAAAATTACCAAACATCGCGTATTATCTCGAACCGATTAGTTATATTGATTCCTTAAAGTGATATTTACATTATGCAATTGAATTGAATAGATTTGGGTCATTCAGAGTCGGGTACTCGTGGCAAGAGCGTGGTTTTGAGTTGAGTAGCGTTGTCGAGGTAAGTGCCTTGCCTAACTCTGTGTTGGGGACTTCCCCTTAGGTTGTTTTGATACTATTTGTTATATGGGCTCCGTGTACGTGAGGTGACGAGTACGTACACGGGCCATTGTTGCTTAATTCCATTTTTCCTATCCATGCCATAAATCATTTTACTCCTTTTTCACTGTTTAATGTGCTACTTGCGTAGTTTAGATTAGGAAGAAGCATTCCTACCTGTTTTACCTAAATTCGCTATTTGAGACAATATGCACCGTGTTAGTTAGTCTTGAACTTGTTCTTGTCTATGATTCTTTTCCTGAGTTGTTTAAATACACCGTATCTGACATTCATTCGCATTGCATATCTAAATTGGGACTATGGATGTATTCCGGGAGCTTTCCCCCTGTACTGCATATTTAAATTGGGACTACGGACGTATTCTGGGAGCTTTCCCTCATGTACTGCATATTTAAATTGGGACTACGGACGTATTCCTGGAGCTTTTCCACTTTACTGTATATTTAAATTGGGACTACGGACGTATTCGGAAGCTTTCCCCATGTACTGCATCTTTACATGTGGAACTACGAGACGTATCCCGGAAGATTCCACCGTGTGATATTTGTACTGAGCCAAGGGCTCCCTATCGCTGTTTTACTTCTCAGATTTATGTGTTTCCATTGCTTACCTTAGAATTTATATTCCTCTGTACTATTTTACACTGTTTTACCTATGAAAAATCCAGTAGAGCCTTAACCTGACCTCGTCACTACTTGACTGAGGTTAGGCTTGGCACTTACTGGGTACCAATTGTGGTGTACTCATGCCCTTTCCTGCACATGTTTTTCATGTGCAGATCCAGGTACCAGCACTCATTTTCGTGGCTAGGCGTCCGAGCGGCTATCTTCGAGGAGACCGAAAGGTAATTCTTTCGTGTTCGCAGAGTCCTTCGAGTCACCTTCCACTCCAGATTTAGATAGATTTTTTTCATGTAAATTCCATTATGTTGTATAGAGATATTTTGAGACAGAGCTTGTGACTTATCACTGGGTTTTTGGAAAGTTGTATTTTGTATGTGCCAAGTGGAGATGTTTGATTAGTAGATTTACTTTATTCCGTCTTTATTTTATTTCTTCTATTTAATATCTTTTCCGCAATTAGGCTTACCTAGTCGTAGAGCCTAGGTGCCGTCACGATGCCTTTCAGAGGGTAAATCAGGTCGTGACAGATTTATTGTGAGGATGAGAGTAAAAGCACGAAGGGTGATGCCTTGCATTCTATTTATTATTTGGTGAGGATAAGAGTAAAACCACGAAGGGTGATGCCGTGCATTTGTTTTTGTGTTACTATTCCAGTTGTTTAAATTGATATCTAATTTGTTGTTTTACTTCGTTATTCTCATTATTTGATATTTCCTCCCCTCAGCATGTTCCCCTTTCCTTTGTACTTAGCTGCTTAGTTCTTGTTGTTATTATTGTCTCCGTATATGATTAAACTGCATAGGTTTATTTAGTTGTCGTGTCCTAGCCTCGTCAGTACTTCGCCGAGGTTAGGCTCGACACTTGCTCAGTACATGGGGGTCGGTTGTACTGATGCTACACTCTGCACTTTCAGTTCAGATCCCTGTACAAGACCCTTTGGACCTTAGAGTGAGGTGGCTGCCTTTAGTCCAGTGGAGATTCTGAGGTAGTCCTGCAGGCGTCAGCATGTCTTGGCGTCCCCTCCTACTTTATCTCTATTTTGTTCTTACTTATTTTCGAGACAGATGCATTTACTTTTGTTCAGACCCTTATATGTAGTATTCATAGACAGTCCGTGAAGTTGTGACACCAAATTCTGGGTACAGTTATTATGAATTACGTAATGGTATTTAAGCAAGTTGTTAGACTTTGTTTTCTTTCGCACTTTTATTTCCGCTAATTTTGTATATCACCTGTTAGCTGTTAATAATAAAGGAATAAGGTAAATAAAAAATAATGTTGGCTTTCCTAGCTGGTTCAATATTATGCGTCATCACAGTCCCGACGGTGGGAAATTCGGATCGTGACGCATAAGCAGTTAATAATTAATTATTGGTTATTGTTTTTGAATTTAAATATCTATAAAATAAAATATTTTATAATAACAAATAAAATTATCAAAAGGAGAGGAGAAATCCCTCTTCTTAAGCTAAGTGACAGCCTAGAAAAAACCACATGGCATAAGTATTTAATATTTTATTATTTAGTTAATAATTAGTCATACGCTGGCAGTGCACTGAATGATAACCGTTCCTGCTGAAACTGACCATGCTGAACCCGACCTCCCTGAGGAATACCACTGAAACCACCTTGACTACGAGGCCTCTTAGCCTCTCTCTCGCCCTTCTCTTGACCTCGAACCATCTCAATCTGTTGAGCTATGTCGACGACCTCATCAAAGGTAGCACCAGATACTCTTTCCCTGGTCATAAACAATCGAAGCTCAAAACCGAGGCCATCTACAAACCTCCTGATCTATTCGCGGTCGGTTGGAACCAACCCGACCGCATGACGAGCCAACTTAGAGAACCGCATCTCGTATTGTGTAACAGACATATCACCCTGATGAAGCTGCTCAAACTGCCTGCGCAGCTCCTCTCTGCAGGACTCAGGTACAAACTTCTCCAGAAAGAGAATGGAAAACTTCTGCCAAGTAAGGGGCTCTGTGTCAACTGGCCTACACCTCTCGTAATCCTCCCACCAAATAAGTGCAGCCCTAGAGAACTGGAAAGTAGTGAACGAGACCCCAGTGGTCTCCAGAATACCCGCAGTCCGAAGCATCCTCTGACATTGGTCTAAGAAACCCTGTGCATCCTCACCTTCAGCACCACTAAATGACGGAAGTTGGAGCCTCCCAAACCTCTCTAATCTGCACTGCTCATCCTCTGGCATCACAGGAGCTACATATTCCTAAGCACCTCCAGCCGGCTGAGCTGGAAGTGCCCCCGGTGTTTGATGTCCCTGAACGACCTTCTCAGGTGTGCGGGCGGCAGGAATCTGAGTGCCTCCTCGGCCTGAGAAGTAGCTGAAGCCGCATGAGCAAGGCTTGTACATACCTACAGAATGTGGGCCAGGGCCTCCTGAAGGCGTGGAATAACAATAGGCACAGATGGTTCCTGAGCTGGTCCCGTCGGAACATCTTCCTCCGGGACCTGACCCTGGGCGAGAATAACTGGGGGAGTTGCGGGTGCTGCCCCAGCTGCTGCACTGGCGATATCTCTTCCACTAACACGTCCTCTACCGCGACCTCAGCCTCTCGCGGCCCTAACTGATGATTGACCCTCTTAACCGGTAGCACGAGTCCTCACCATCTGGGAAAGAATGAAATAACATATGTTCAGTTACTAAAATACACAGAACGCACGATAAGAATCCAAGAATGTGAAATTTCCTAAAGGTTCTGCAACCTCTCGAAGATAAGAACAGACGTCTCTGTACCGATCCGCAAGACTCTACTAAACCCGCTCATGACTCGTGAGACCTATGCAACCTAGGCTTTGATACCACCTTTTCAACCCAAAATCTAATCATGGTCGTGATGACGCCTATCGTGTTACAAGGCAAGCCTATTTGAAAAAAAATATTACTACAAAATCAATCATATAAAATAAATAAAACATTTCCAACCTTTAAATTCTCATAAACTAAATCAATGATAAATAATATTAATATAAAGTGAGAAAACGAGCCCCAAACATCGGGGTGTCACTAAGTCATGAGCGTCTAAAACTATGAACTAAGATATATAAACTGTCTAACTGTCCAAAAGAAGAAATAGATGATTAAAGGAGTAACAAGGTCCTACGCACGCGGGTAGTTACCTTGCAGCCTCCACAAATAGCCGTCCTGAACTCAACGATCGCTGCACTCTAACTCACCTGGATCTGCACATAAAGTGCAGGGTGTAGTATGAGTACAACTGACTCAATAGTAATAGAAATAACTAAGGAACTGAGTAGTAGTGACAAGCTAAGTAAAACAGGCCAATTATTTATTTCCACAATTTAAAAATAAATATAAATAAACAAGTAAATTCCATAACTCAGTAAATGCCAAATAAGTTTAACAGATAATGCAGCAACAACACAAATAAATACAACCTCACAGCAGTGTCACTCCATCACTTATCACTCGCACTCAGCACTCAACACTCAACAATCTACGCTCACTGGGGCTGTGTACAAACTCCAGAGGGGCTCCCAAAGCCCAAGCGCTAAGCACAGACAGCTCACGTGCTATGGTATCAATACCTGGACCCGCACGGTCAGCTCACGTGCTACGTGGACAGCTCACGCGCTATGGTATTTGTATCCTCACAACCAGGCCCTTAGCTTCACTCAGTCATGTACCTCACTATCCTCACCATCATTAACAAATAAGGGGACACAACCCACATCAAGTATCACATCATATTAACAAATAATAGAGATTGAGGTAAACATGTACAATAATTTATATGACTGAGTACAAATAATATTAGCATGAATAAAGCCTAAGCATGATCTCTAACATGAAGGCAGACAAGTTCAACAACAAGTAACTACGTATACACAGATGATGGCCATGAGGCCTCACGGGACGGACCAAGTCTCAATCGCTCGAGGTATACTGTAACAACTCTGCATGTCGTTTTGAGTATCTGCACTTCGCTCGGTAGTTTGAGGGCATGAGTATCTTCATGTTATGTTATGGGACTTGTTGGTAAGTTTGGACATGGTCTCGAGGGGCTCGGGTGAGTTTCAGATAGGTTTGGGCTGCGTTGTGCTCGTTTTTCTTATGTTTTGACGTCGTTTCTTCAAGCATAAATGGTACCACATTAATCAAACGTTCTCCGATTTCTCTTTTGATTGAAGCATTATATTATTATCGTAATAATGGAGCCATAGAAAAAAGAATCAACGAATTTGGACATTGTAAGAGGAATTTATGGTCATTTTACTAAGAATTGGGTTGCTAGATTTTTTTCAGATTAATTACGAAATTGTCACTGAATTCGTACTTAAAAATCTACAATATTTGCAAATATTGAAACCAACATATCTCCTTTATTATAAAGTCAAGTTGAGTGATTCAAAAGCCTAACTTGACTAAAATTTCACAAGGAATTCATTGGAAGAAAAAAAATTGAGTTTTGGGATTGTTTGGCACGAGAAAAGATGCCGAATAACTGGCAGAAAATATATAAAACTAGGGTTTGTTCATTCGGTCATATTCTGAGTTGGGAACCTCGAATTTGGGCGATTTTGGAGGCAATTTTCACCATTGGATTGGGTTAAGTGTTTTGTATTCGGTTTTGGTTATATTTCATGAATCCATCTTCATTTTTGGGATTTGATTGATGATTTCAAAGTGAAATTTGGGGGTTCTTGCCTAAAGTTTCATAATATGAATTTGTGAATTTTGTACATCGATTTGGATCCAGAATTGAGTGAAACTAGTATGGTTGGACTCGCAATTGAATGGATATTCAGATTTTGTGAGTTATATCGGGTTCCGAGGCATCGGCCTGTGTGTGATTTTTGGCCTGATTTGGGATTTGATTTAGGATTCAATCTTTATCATTTGGAATTGTTTCATTGGGATTTATTTGAAGAATTTGAGTTTCTTTAAGCTAGTTTTGAGATGTTTGGATGTCAGTACGCGCGTGATGACATTTTTGGAGCATCGCGAGCCTTGCTCGGTATTGTAATTGACTTGTTCGAGGTAAGTGTTTTGCCTAGATTTGTGGAGGAAAAAAAATTTCCTCCTATTTGTCATTTTTTGCTACATGTGGGGGTGATACATATATGAGGTGATGAGCATATATATATGTGCCGGAGTTTATCATGCTCGGGGGTAGATGACGTTGTAATTATGTTTTGTAGAATTACGTAATTTCCTTGCTTCGTTTGATTTACAGATATTAAGAACGTAGTATAAAATGTTAGAAACAAAGACCTAGCCTAAGATAACTTGAACAAATGTGATTCTGGGAATACATTGATGTGTCTAATTAGGTCATCTCTATGCGTGATCACTACTACATTGCTACGACCGATAATGTTTTTATATGTTGGATTCTATACTTATGTTTTTAATAGATTGTGAGATTTGTGGAAGTACTTGAATTATATGTCCCTTGAGTGTTCTTTGAAACATTGTTGTCTTGTAAAGCAGTGATTGAGAACTTTGTTTGGAATATTCGTTGAACACTCTTCTCGATATTATATATATATATATACTTCATGCCTTGCCATTTCATTGATATTTATATGCTTGGTGAGGAAGAGTGTAAAGAATGAAGGGTGATGTTATGCCATTGTTTATATTCATTATCGTGTGAGGAAGAGTGTAAAGCACGAATATTAATGTCGTGCCATTGTTTATATTCATTATCATGTGAGGAAGAGTGTAAAGCACGAAGGGTGATGTCGTGCCATTTTTTATATTCATTATCATGTGAGGAAGAATGTAAAGCATGAAGGGTGATACCGTGCCATTGTTTATATTCATTATCATGTGAGGAAGAGCGTAAAGCATGAAGGGTGATGCCGTTCCATTTCATTTATATTCTTATGCTTTTAATATTGTGAGGTCATGACACAAAGGGTGTTCTCGTGCAGGTGAGGATGAGGAACATGCATTATTATGTGATATTTGTTTTTACGTGTATACATTTCCACCTTTACCTTGAGTTGTCATTGTCGCCATTACATATTTTGTGTGACATGTTGTTATTGTCCCGTACTTGACCTCTATCTCAATTGTTGTTGTTGTTTTCCATACCTTTTTCTTGCTTAACTTGCATATGCCATGCCTATTTCCTGCTTTTATAATTATACTCATGTCGTATCTATTCTGTTACACCTTAGCGTAAGTCTTCCTCCATGCTAGTCCTTCATGTCCTTACTTGTTTAACTTGTGAAGACCATGTGTTTCCTTCTTGCTAGCTATATTTGTACTTTGGCCTCCATCATGCTAGTTAATTGAGAGTATAACCCCTTTTTCCTAATTATGGTTATTACCTATATGCTCTCTTCTTAGTCTATTACTGATGTTCTCTTGTACATTCTCGTTTACTATTACTGCTTGCATATTCCCTTCCTTGTCATTTCTATTGTCGATATTTCTATCATTTGGTTGGTACTGTTTAACACATATATGGTTAGGATGAGATAAATGCACGAATGGGGTTGTCGGGCTGTTAGACTTGATGTCTTGAGTACTTTATCACACTATGAAAGTATATGAGGTGATTGTTGTGGTTCATGGGCTTTTATTTTAAGGAAAGGGCTGGTTGAAATGTTGGCAACTGTTAAATTGTGATTCTTTGTGATACTCGTTTATTTCCACTTGGAGTCGCATGGTGTACTCTATTCTATTATTCTGTCTTTTGGTTCTATTGCTAGTTTACATTATAGTGTTTATTAATGATTATCTTTTAACTAAAAAATCTCTTCACTACTTCGACGGGGTTAGTCAAGATACTTACCAGTACATAGGGTCGGTTGTACTGGTACTGCTCTTCTACACACTCTGTGCAGACTATTGGAGTGGAGCTGCTGAAGAAGTTGGGGGCTGACCCTGAAGATGTTCGTGTATTCTGTATAGAAGCTGCCACTTGTCTTGGTAGTCTTGGGTAAATTTGTACAAGTTCAGATAAATCCTAATTTAATTTTTGATAAGTTTATTTGGGTGTTTATTTTATTAATTGGCTTACCTAGCGGGTCAAGTTAGGTGCCATCATGACCTGTGGTTTTTGGGTCGTGACAAGTTGGTATCAGAGCCCTAGGTTTATAGGTTATACGAGCCATGAGCAAGTCTCTAGTAAAATCCTGTGGATCGGTATGATGACGTCCATATCTATCTTCGAGAGGCTACAGGGCATTTAGAAAAATTTCCCTTCCTTCTTTCCTCATCGTGATGCCTTGTTGCAGCTTGATACCTATGACTTTGACTCTTGTCAGCCGCTCATATGTGATGTTGTGCACCCAGTATTCGCTATGTACCGACGATCGGTGATGCTACATATGGATTACGACGCGCTATGGATGCTTGATTATCATCGATGTGTTGTCTAGCCTAAGAAGCGGATGCAATGTCAGATCTTCTAGTCGTTCATTTGTGGTTTGTGGCGGGTTCGTATGGTTGACTGGTAAGTATAGTTGAGAATATTGGTTGATAGCTAGGCTATTTTGATTAAGGTAATGAGTTGGATTGTGTGTCTCATATGAAGTTTTCATTCGGTGGAATGCATGTCATTATGTCAGAGTATTTGGGGAAGTTGTTTTACTATTACAATGATGGGTAAACGCTTGTCAAGGTGTTCGGGGTGTTCTATGATTAGCATTGCATGAGTTTTGAAGTATTCAGCTAAATAGTATTGCGAGATCGGGGTGTGCTATGAAGATATGGTACTTTGGGTTGCTAATGGGGTGTTCTATGGCTTCAATCTAAGTGGTGGAGGCTGCTAAAGACGATCGAATTGTAGGGTCATGGGTCGTATCAGTTTCCGAAATGGGAGATTCTTTGGTTATTTCTTTGAACGGGAATGTGCTGGTGTAGCATGGGTTGCTCGACGTGTATTAGCTGTATATTGAAAATCAGAGTGAGATAAGTGGTTATCGAGAAGGTTCTGGCAAGTTCCGGGTCTTATATAGCCTTTGACTATGAGACTTTCTTAGTGTTGCGAGTTAGCATATTAGAGGCGACACACTGTGTGGGGTTGAAAGGTTGCATGTACAAGGTTGCAGTTTAATTTTGGAGGGAAGGATACGAGTTCTTGATGTCTCGGACAATTTCGGGTGTTTGAAGTCTTGTTGGCACTATGGGATTCCCATCGAAGTAGAGATCGCCTATTAGCAGGAACATTGTGCTTCGACTTACGGATGTTTCTCCGTGAGATGATGGAGTATGAATTACGTGTCAGCTATTTGAGAAGCGGTGTTGAGATTGGTTATGAAAATTCTAGTATTTGTGAGGCTCAAAGACTGAAAGTTCTTGTTGGCGGACTATTCCTTGATTGCGAGTTGTGAAGGAGTGTAGAAGATTGGATGATTAATGGTAGGTGTTATGAAAAGGTTGCTATAGACTTTTGGAAGGTTTATTACATGTTTGAGGATGATCGAAATTTGGTTTGAGGATTATTTTGAGCCAAGTGAGGGTGTGTATTCTGTATCAGGTTGGATTTTCTTGCTCTTGCGCAGTTGATGCCACATGTATATCATCGTGTGGAGTGTGTGTTATTCGTGCCTTGGTTTATGTCGTATGTTTCTCTCTTATGCTATGACGGGTTGTGAGGGTTACATGATTATTTGCACGCATATTGTGATTCACTTTAGGCCTCATGCCACTATGCGCGAGGTGGCCTTTGTGATGTTGATTTGCTTATTGCACTATAGTTGTGCTTGACTTACTCATTATTGTTTGTTCCTAACAATTTTCCCTACAATTATGTTTTGTACACTTTGTTGAGCTTGATGTTGACGCACATGTGATTAGTGAGCTCGAGTATTATGGCTCAAAAGGTACCCTATATGGATTGATGTGATGGGATCGAGTTGCACGCTGCAACGGTATAGAGATGAAATGTGGCTCCTTATTTCTATTTCATGTATTTTGCTTTCACCTTGTTGAGAATAGTTCATAGTAAAATGCTAAAATTTCCATGCCTTCTTAACTTGCTTAGTAGTTTTCTTATTTAGTTTTCTTACTGTTATATGTCATATATGAATTATTACTTGGTAGTGTACGGAACCGGGTTGTGTGTGTCTCCATATGTTTATTGTTGATGCTTGGCAGTGCGGCTACTCGTATTGGTCGAGATGAGGTTTCTAGACCTGAGATTTGCGCTATTGTATTTGGATGAGGAAGGTTTGGAAGAATAACACTACATTTTGTTGAGGATGTAGACAATGGCCCTAGTCGGGCGAGTAAGTTTCTTGGCTTATTGATCAGATGAGTGGTTAAGCGGTTATGCGTGTTTCTTTCATCATCGGTAAGGTATGAAGGTTTTGAACGAGGTTCTAATCAGTATAAGGTTTGCTACCAACACCGAATTTGTTTTGGGCAGTAATGATGGTTGATAGTTCCTACTGTGAGTGTCGAAGTAATGGGGTATATCATGTGATTACATCTTGTGTTATGATTGTGACTTGATACAACTTGTTCAGACTTATACAATATGTGGATGTGGGATTAGGGTCTTGTAATGAATTATGGATGATAGAGATTGAGTTCTAAGGTTTAAGGACCAAGGTCGAAATAAGGATCTCTAGTTATGTTGTGTTGGAAGGCGTATGTGGATCAGGGTGATGTGGGATCACCCCCGGGTTTATTCTTAGTAAGGTTACACCGTGATTTGGTAGCTTTGGAAAGACTCCTGGCATGTTCGAGGACGAACGTGTGTTTAAGTGGTGGAGAATGTAACGACCCGACATGTCATTTTGAGTATCTGCACTTCGCTCGATATTTTGAGGCATGAGTATTTCGTGTTTTGTTATGAGACTTTTTGGTATGTTTGGACATGGTCTCGAGGGGCTCCGGTGAGTTTCAGATAGGTTTGGGCTGCGTTGTGCTTGTTTTTCTTATGTTTAACGTCGTTTCTTCAAGCATAAATGGTACCACATTAAGCAAATGAGCTCCGATTTCTGTTTTGATTGAAGCATTATATCCGTATCATAATTACGGAGCCATAAAAAAATCGTCGAATTTGGACATCGTATGAGGAATTTATGGTCATTTTACTAAAAATTAGGTTGCCAGATTTTTTTTCAGATTAATTACAAAATTGCCACTGAATTTGTATTTAAAAATCTGTACAATTTGCAAATATTGAAACCAACATATCTCCTTCATTATAAGGTCAAATTGAATGATTCAAAAGCCTAACTTGACTAAAATTTCACAAGGAATCCATTGGAAGCAAAAAAATTGAGTTTAGGGATCGTTTGACATGATAAACAAGGCAAAATAGCTGGCAGAAAAATATATAAAATAAGGGTTTGTTCATTCGATCATATTTTGAGTTGGGGAGCTCGGATTTGGGCGATTTTTTAGGCGATTTTCACCATATAGATTAGGTTAAGTGTTCTCTACTCGTTTTTGGTTATATTTCATGAATCCATCTTCGTTTTTGGGATTTGATTGATGATTTCAAAGTAAAATTTGGGGGTTCTTGCCTAAAGTTTCATAATATGAATTTTTGAATTTTGAACATCGATTTGGATTTAGAATTGAGTGAAACTAGTATGGTTGGACTCAAAATTGAATGGGTAGTCGGATTTTGTAAGTTTCATCGGGTTCTGAGGCGTGGGCCCGGGTGTGATTTTTGGCCGAATTTGGGATTTGATTTAGGATTCGATCTTTATCATTTGAAATTGTTTCCTTGGGATTTATTTGATGAATTTGAGTTTCATTTAGCTAGTTTTGAGATGTTCAGAGGTCACTACGCGCGTGATGGCATATTTGGAGCATTGCGTGGCTTGCTCGGTATTGTAATTGACTTGTTCGAGGTAAGTGTTTTGCCTAGCTTTAATGAGGAAATTTTTCCTCCTATTTGTCATTGTTTGATACATGTGGGGGTGATACATATATGAGGTGACGAGCATATATGTATGTACCGACGTTTATCATGTTCGAGGGTAAATGACGTTGTAATTGTATTTTTTAGAATTACGTAATTTCCTTGCTTCGTTTGATTTACAAATGCTAAGAACATAGTATAAAATGTTAGAAACAAATACCTAGCCTAATATAACTTGATCAAATTTGATAGAATTCTGGGAATACATTGATGTGTCTAATTCGGTCATCTCTATGTGTGATCACTACTACATTGCTACGACCGATATTTTTTTAGATGTTGGATTCTATACCTGTGTTTCTAATAGATTGTGAGACTTGTTAGGAAGGGTGATGTCGTACAAATGTTTATATTCATTATCATGTGAGGAAGAGTGTAAAGCCCGAAGGGTGATACCGTGACATTGTTTATATTCGTTATCATGTGAGGAAGAGCGTAAAGAACGAAGGGTGATGCCGTTTCATTTCATTTATATTGTTATGCTTTTAATATTGTGAGGCCATGGCATGAAGGTTGTTTCCGTGCATGTGAGGATGAGGGACATGCATTATGATGTGATATCTGTTTTCTGTGTATACATTTCCGCCTTTACCTTTAGTTATCATTGTCGCCATTACATATTTTGTATGACATGTTGTTATTGTCCCGTACTTGACCTCTATCTCAATTGTTGTTGTGTTGTCCATACCTTTTTCTTGCTCAACTTGCATATACCATGCCTATTTCCTGCTTTTATAATTATACTCATATTGTATCTATTCTGTTGCACCTTAGCGTAAGTCTTCCTCCATGCTAGTCCTTCATGTCCTTACTTGTTTAACTTGTGAAGACAATGTGTTTCCTTCTTGCTTGATATATTTGTACTTAGGCCTCCATCATGCTAGTTAATTGAGATTATAACCCCTTTTTCCTAATTGTGGTCATTACCTATGTGCTCTCTTCTTAATCTGTTACAGATGTTCTTTTGTACATTCTCGTTTATTATTACTGCTTGCATATTCGCTTCCTTGTCATTTCTATTGTCGGTATTTCTATCATTTGGTTGGTATTGTTTAACGCATATATGGTGAGGATGAGATAAATGCATGAATGGGGTTGTCGTGATGTTAGACTTGATGTCTTGTGTACTTTATCACACTATGAAAGTATATGAGGTGATTGTTGTGGTTCATGGGCTTTCGTTTTAAGGAAAGGGCCGGTTAAAATGTTGGCAATTGTTAAATTGTGATTCTTTCTGATACTCGTGTATTTCCTCTTGGAGTCGCATGGTGTACTCTATTCTATTATTCTGTCTTTTGGTTCTATTGCTAGTTTACATTACAGTGTTTATTAATGAGTATCTTTTAACTAAAAAATCTCATCACTACTTCAACGGGGTTAGTCAAGATACTTACCAGTACATGGGATCGGTTGTACTGATACTGCATTTCTGCACACTCTGTGCAGACTATTGGAGCGGAGCTGCTGAAGAAGTTGGGTGTTGACCCTGAAGATGTTCGCGTATTCTCTATAGAAGCTGCCACTTGTCCTTGGTAGTCTTAGACATTATTGATTTGCTCATGTAGTTTTCAAGCAGAACGTGTATTTATTCATACTAGCTTTGTATATTCTAAGTCTTAGAAGCTCATGAGTCGTACAACCAGTTTTTGGGTAAATTTGTACAAGTTCAGATAAATCCTAATTTAATTTTCGATAAGTTTATTTGGGTGTTTCTTTTATTGATTGGCTTACCTAGCGGGTCAAGTTAGGTTCCATCATGACCTGTGATTTTTGGGTCGTGACATGTACACCCACACGCCCATTACCTAGCGTGAGAATCACCTCCAACAATCACATGATATCAAATCTCCGGGTTCATACCCTCAAAGCTAGAGTTAAAACTGTTACTTACCTCAACAACGTAAAATCCTACTTCGGGATGCCCTCGTCTCTGGATTCGATCTCCAAAAGCTCAGAATCTAACCAAAACCAGAATAGTACTATCAACATAGGCTAAGGAACCGAATTCCGCAATAAAAACTACACAAATAGGCCAAAAATCCAAAATTGCCCAAAACCCTGCCCCCGAGCCCACGTCTCGAAATCAGTCAAAAATGGTAGAATAATAAACCTCGTCCTCTCCCGAGTCTAACCATATAAAATTTATCAAAATCGGACTCCGTTTGGTCCCTCAAATCATTACCTAAAACTCTCCAAAACTCTAACTCTAACTCCCTCAACTTCACCCTAAACCTCTACTAATTTCATGCCTAATCAATGGAAAGACATCATAAACATGTGTAATTAATCCTAAGCGACTTACCTCATTGATGACTCGTGATTCTCCCTTGAAAAACACTGGCCTAGCTCAAAAACTCGTTCAACAATGGTGGAAAAAGGGTAAAATTTCGCGAAGTGGGCTTTACATAGCTTTTGCACAGGGATCCCGCACATGCGGACCCCTTTCTCGCACCTGCAGCGCCGCACCTGCGGAAATCTCATCCCAGGTGCGGTTTTTCATTAAACCACGAGAATCCGCATATGCGACCGCATCCTCGCACCTGCGGTTCCGCTGATGCGGTCAGCCCTTTCGCTCATGCGCCTAACTCCGCATCTGCGGTTTGACCCTCGCTTCGGTGACCATCGCACCTGCGGCTCCCCATCCGCAGGAGCAGAAACATCAGAAACTTCACACCAACAGCCTTCCAGCAGTTTAAACTTCACCATTTCGATGCATTAACCATTTGAAATCGTCCCGAGCCCCTCGGGATCTTAACCACTAATTCCAACAAGTCATATACCACTACTCAAACTTAGACGAACCTTCGGAACACCCAAAACAACACCAAAACACCAATTCAACCTCAGATTCAATACTAAGGACATCTAAACTTCCATAATTCGGCCACGACGCTGAAACCTATCAAACTACGTCCGAATGACCTCAAATTGTGCACACACATCAAGAATGACACTAAGAACCAATTCTAACTTCCGAAATTCCATTCCTACCCCGATACCTAATTTTCCACTGCCAACCAAAATCGCCAAATTTCCTACTTTCATCAATTCAAGCCTAATTCTACCATGGACCTCCAAATTGTATTCTGGACATACTCCTAAGTCTAAAATCACCCAACGAAGCTAACTGAATCATAAAAATCAAATTCCGAATTCGTTTACCCATAAGTCAAATTTCCAATTGCCTTTCTAACTTAGATTTCTAATTAAGAGAGTATTTGTTCATTTCACTCCAAAACTACTACGAACCCAAAGCTACCAACTCGATACAACTCCACATAGTTGAACAACACATAAATAAGCTGAAATGGGGGAAACGGGGCTATAACTCTTGAAACGACCAACCGGGTCGTTACACGACCCCATGTACTGAGTAAGTGTCGAGCCTAACCTCGGCGAAGTAGTGACGAGGCTAGGACA
>ML363689.1:0-15142 GCA_005239505.1 Nicotiana paniculata | reverse complement strand
CCAAGTGGCGACTCTAATAAATAAAATAATCTCATTTCGAATAATGTCACTTTAATTGGAAAACTCCCATACCCCCTTGGGGTGTATAAAAAAGGGAGGT
The DNA here is from genome assembly GCA_005239505.1 of Nicotiana paniculata. NCBI lineage: Eukaryota > Viridiplantae > Streptophyta > Magnoliopsida > Solanales > Solanaceae > Nicotiana > Nicotiana paniculata. The sequence goes on along the minus strand of ML363689.1, from coordinate 15,042 downwards.
GTGACACTAACATTAATTTCAAGGAAGACAAAGTTTGTGAGGCATGTGCCAGAAGGAAGCAGGTAGGGTCCTCTTTCAAAAGTAAGAAAATGGTCAGTACCACCAGGACGTTGGAACTGCTCATGTGGATCTATGTGGTCCTATGAGAACTTTATGTAGAGGTGGTAAGAGATATGTGATAGTGCTAGTTGATGGTTTTTCAAGGTTAACTTGGACTTTATTCCTGGCGTCTAAGGATGAAGCATTTGATATGTTTACCTCATTTGTCAAGAAAACTCAAAATTAATTGGGACATCAACTGGCATCAATAAGATCTGACCATTTTACTGAATTTGAGAATATTAAGTTTGCTGAGTTCTTTGATGAACATGGTGTTAATCATAACTTTTCTACTCCTAGAACCCCACAGCAAAATGGGGTTGTTGAAAGGAAAAACAGAACTCTTGAAGACATGGCAAGAACCATGCTCCTATCTAGCAAACTACCTCACAGCTTCTGGGCTGAAGTAATAAATACTGCTTGCTACATAATCAATAGATGCATGACTAGACCTCTAGTAGAGAAAACTCCCTATGAATTACTTAAAGGGAGAAAGCCCAACATATCCCACTTTAGGGCTTTTGGATGCAAGTGTTTTGTACACAATAATGGCAAAGATTCCCTAGGAAAATTTGACCCCAGATGTGATGAGGGAGTATTCTTGGGATATTCATCACATAGTAAAGCTTATAAAGTGTGTAATAAAATAACTATGTGTATAGAAGAAAGTATACATGCTGTCTTTGATGAAACTAACATTCTTGCTGAGAGACAGGAACCTGGAGATGAGGATCTTGTACTGGTAAGAAGCAGTGATCACACTAAAGCAAGCATGAAAGGTGGAACAGGTGATGGACCAGGTTCAACTACCCTAAGCATCATGACAGGGGGAACTCAACATATGCAACCTAGCCCTGATCCTGCTCTACAGCAACAAGATATCATGGAATCATCTAGGAATGAACAACTGGTACTTAAACCACACAGATATCAAAGTTATCACCCTCTTGAGAACATCATAACAGATTTGGCATCTGGAATCAAGACAAGATCATCCTTGAAAAATCTGTGTGCATTTGATGCCTTTCTATCCATGATCGAACCAAAGAACATCGGGGAAGCCCTACAAGATGTTGATTGGGTAAATGCCATGCAAGAAGAGCTGAATCAGTTCGAAAGAAGTCAAGTATGACACTTGGTACCCAAGCCACTGGATAGATCTGTAATTGGCACCAAGTGGGTCTTCAGGAACAAGCTCGATGAGGATGGAACTGTTACAAGGAATAAGGCAAGATTAGTTGTTCAAGGATATAGTCAAGAAGAAGGAATTGAATATGATGAGACCTTTTCCCCTATGGCAAGATTGTAGGCAATCAGACTTCTTATAGTATTTGCTGCACACATGGAATTCACTCTTCATCAGATAGATGTTAAGAGTGTCTTTCTAAATGGCTATCTGAAGGAAGATGTATTTGTCAAGCAGCCTCCAGGTTTTGAAAGCAAGGAGTCACCTGACCACATATACAAACTCGACAAGGCTCTATATAATCTCAAACAGGCACCAAGAGCATGATACGAAAGATTATCAAAATTCCTGCCAGAACATGGGTACAAACGAGGCAAAATTGATAGTACCTTGTTCTTAAGGGAAAAAGGTAAGGATCTTCTGGTTGTGCAAATATATGTGGATGATATCATATTTGGAGCGACTTCTGAGAAATTGAGCAAGGAATTTGCTATGCTAATGGGAAGTGAGTTTGAGATGAGTATGATGGGTGAGCTAAACTTTTTCTTAGGCTTGCAAATTAAGCAAAACCCAAATGGAACAATGATCCACCAACAAAAGTATGTGAAAGAATTGCTCAAGAAGTTTAAAATGGAAGACTCAAAGGAAATAGACACTCCCATAGCCATAGCTACAAAATTGGATGTGGATGAACCTGGTTCATCTATTGATCAGAAGCTATATAGAGGGATGATTGGGTATCTATTATATCTCACTGCCAGCAGAACTGATATTGTGTTCAGCGTGGGACTGTGTGCTAGGTTTCAGGAAAATCCAAAGGAGTCCCACCTCACTGCAGTGAAGAGAATTTTGAGATATTTGAAAGGCACCACTGATTTGTGCCTTTGGTATCCTAAAGGTAGTAATTTCGACCTTGTAGGATATGCTGATGCTGATTATGCAGGTTTCCTGGTTGACAGGAAAAGTACTTCAGGTATGGCTCACTTTCTGGGTTCATGCCTTGTGTCTTGGGCTACCAAGAAACAAAATTCAGTAGCCTTGTCTACAGCTGAGGCTGGATATATGGCTGCAGCCTCCTGCTGTGCTCAATTGCTATGGATCAAGCAACAACTCATGGACTTTGGTATAGATGAGGGATGCATTCCTATTTTCTGTGATAACACTAGTGCCATTAGTATGACGAAGAACCCGGTTTATCATAAGAGAACTAAGCACATAGATGTTAGGCACCACTTCCTGAGGGATAACTATGAAAAAAGAATGATCTCAATTGAATTTTGTGCTACTGATCAACAAATTGCAGATATCTTTACTAAAGCACAGAGTAGGGAGCATTTTGAGAGAAACAAGATTGAATTAGGGATGATTAAAATCACCTGATTGAGAAAAAAAAATTTGATTTTTTTTTTTGGCTAGAAACACTAACATAGATAATTAACCAGTCTAATCATTGCTCAGTATCATGACTTTACTGTCAGACTCTCTTGCCATGTATTAATATGACTCTTTGGTTGCTAATGATGTTTCTCTATATTTGTAAATTGAGGCAAATTAAGGACTTCAACACGATGAACCTGGTTCATCTCTCCTGGTTCATCTGACTGACAAGATACATGCTCATCTCCATACAATTGTTAAACTAATTACAGTCACACGTGAGAAGGATTTTATCTATATTTGGTTCATTTCAAAGTCTTTGTACTAATCCCAAAATGAACCCGTTCCAAGAACTCACATCAGTACTCAATTAGCCTAAAAGTAGGGAACTCTTAACCGTCAAATCAATGACACTCTTACAACTATTAGACTTCCACTTGAATAAATTTTCTACCCATTGTATAATTAATAGCCATATCTTATATAAGGGTCATAATTACTCTCCTCTTCATAAAGTAACCGTCGAACCTAGATCATTAGTCTTCAAACCCAAAAACTGATCACTCTTTATTTTCTTCCTAAACTTCACTCATAATCATGTCTTCACCACCATCTGCTTCATCTTCTTCATCTTCTTCATAACCAAATCGTGATTATGATGGAGGGAACTATGAATCAGATTCAAATTCTCCATCAGTATACATTTCTCAATCTTCAGAAAAACCCACAACCCCTGAAAACCCTCCTATTCCTGAAAACCCTCATGTTCCAGAACCCACATCTGAACCTAACCCAGCCCTTCGTGGTCGTCGTGTAAAGGTTCTTTCCAGAAAATCAGTGGCTTATGGGTCACGTGCAAAATTCTTAGAAGCAATTCTACAGGCTGAAAAGGATAAGAATTCTGAATCATTAAGTGAATCTTTTAAATCAGCCAACGAGGATGAAGCACCTGGTTCATCAAATTCTGAACAAGGTAATCTCGAGGCAATTTCTGAGTCTGCTAATGTTGAGAACAAGTTTGTTCTGGTTGGGTCGGTAGTGGATGTTGAAGTGCCTAGTAGGCAAAGAAAATTGGAAAAAGGAAAAGTTCATGAGGGAAAGGGATTTGGGGAGGATGGTACTACATTGACTATTTGTGGTCCCATTCCTGAGAAGGATGGAGAAGATGTCACAGAGTTAGGGGGAAGTGTAGTCGAGGAAGCAGCGGCAGGTCTAGAAAGCTTAAATAAAGGAGTATATGAACCTGGTTCATCTGGGGATGAAACGTTGGCTGAAAGGCTAAGGAAACTGGGGGAGTCCTATAACCCCAAGAAAAGGAGGACTCAGAAGTCCAAGAAGGCTACTAACCCAGTTCCCTCTAAGAAGAGAAACACTTCTGTAGCTGTTGAGGCTCCTGTTCCTAAGGTGCGTGCTACACGTAGTGCTGTGAGAGAGAAAGAAGAACTGCTTGAGAAGGCTTTGCTTGAGAGCAAGAAAAAGAGAATTGCAAAGGGAAAGGCTAAAGTAGGAGAACCTGTGGAGACTGTTGTGGTTGAAGAGGATACGATGGACCTGGTACATCATGAGGAGCAGACTGCTCCTGTTGTGGTTGAGGCACCAAAATCAAAAAGGGCTAAGGCTTCTTCGAAGAAGTCAGCTACAGTGTCTGCCACACTCACAAAATCTGTTAAAAGGACCAGGTCCAATACAAGAAAGGTGAAGGTTGTTGAAAAAGATGATGATAGAGAGTGGAGTGGAGAAGATGAGGGGGAAGTTGGTGAGATGACTACTGATAGAATCACCTTGTTTAGTAAAAGAACAATTCTGAAGGGAAAGTTGGTGAAGGATCTTGAGGAACCTGGGATGAGATACCTGCTGGAACACTGGATGTTCAGGGGTGGAAGAACATGGTTCTTCATATTGAAGGAAGGTTGGCTAGAGATGAACTGGTGGAATTCATGGGTAATGCAGTGGTCAAAGACGGCAGTGTCACTACCACAGTCAAAGGAATTCAAGTCTCCTTTGATTCTAAATAACTGGGAGAAATTCTGCAGATTCCTGCTGAGGGTTACGAGGATTACACGAGGCAAAGATGGCCTAGTTTGGATGGGATGGCCTCAACAATCAATATTACCAGATTCTTCAGTGACAATGAAAGGGAAATTGTACCCAGGCAAGTCTACAAAAGTGAAATGAAGCCAGAACACAAGTTGCTCTTCGAGTTTGTCATCAAGTTCTTGCTGCCAAGACAAGAAAGAAGGCACATAGCCAACTATATGGATCTGACTTTTATGGAATGTTTGTTTAGGGTTAAGCAGATAAATTGTCCAGCCTTCATCATCCAACTCTTGGATAGAGTTGTGAATGGAACAAAAGCACATGCAATTCCATATGGCTTTATTATGACTGTTGTGCTTGCTCATTTTGATGTTCCTGTGAAAAAGGCTGAGATGGCTACTGCCAAAGACTATTTTGGGAAGGATACTTTGCTGACTTGCGATTATACTGTCAATGTTCCTGCAGATGAACCTGGTTCATCTAGGAAGTAGCCTGTCAACAGCAAAGTTAGAACTCTGGTGCAGGAAAGCGAGATCAAGGATATGGAAATCCTTCGTTTGAAGTCTCGTTTGATTGAGGTTGAAGCTGAGCGGGATGCTCTCAGGGCTGAATTAGCAAAAGAGAAAGAAAAGAACGAGGGTGTTCTTAATTAGATGCTTTCTCTTCTACAAACCAAGACCACAACCTCCTCTGCACATTCCCATCCTTAGGTTGTCCAGAGCTTCCAAAAACCCTCTTTAGACCAGTTATTCTGTTTCTTTTGTTTTTATTCTGTTTTGCTCATGGTTAGGACTGTTTTTGTTTTGTTTGTATGGTGTTTGATGTACGTTCCTAATCAATGAACTTTTGTTGTTTTGTTATTGACTTGTCTCAATTTCTTAGATAGCTTACATTTATTGGTTTCTTATGATGATTAATCATGTTTGCACCTGCAGTAGCCTCAATGGCCATGAGTAATTGTTAACAACACTGGTGAGTTTACCATTTTGCAAACTTTTTGATGATGCCAAAAGGGGAAAGAAAAATGTGATTTTATATTTCAAGTGATATTTATAACCTAATGAACCTGGTTTCTCTATGATAAATGCTTAAAAAATATTCAAAATGTTTGAGTTGTATACAGGGAGAAGCACAAAGTTTGTCATCATCAAAAAGNTTGTTGACCCATGTCACTGCATAGTTTTGAAGATTGACAAAAGGCTGACCAGTTGAACCAGGTCCATCAGAGCACACATCGTGAACTGACGAGCTGGCACATGAACCATATATGCTTAGGAGATGTTTTGAATATGAAATATCAATGTACCAAGAGATTGTCTCCTAATGCGAAAAGGTTGCAAACTGATCTGATTAATTAAAGTCGAATTCTGCAAGGAAAGTAACAAAAGAAAGGAAGTTGAGTTTGTTTCGAATTGGTTCACCCAGGTAGAGTTGAACTGGAATTGGAAGACAAGCTCAACGACTGAATCTAGAAATACTTGATGTATTTCTGCTGAAATTGAAGACGCACAAAGCTGAAGTGAATCAAAGTCTGAAAGAAAAATTCCCAGAGTTAATTTTTGCTAGTAGAATCATTGTGTGATGCAAAGGCTACAGTTCAACTAGAAGAACCAGTTTCATCAGATTGATTATTGAGTCTAGTTGATTGTAGTAGGAGTTTTAATATTGTATCTTTTCAGTTTTCATAGAAGCAATTGTAATAGATACGTATTGATCAAGTTAGAGTTAACTTGAGGTGTGTAGAAATTAGCTAGGGGCTAGTTACTACAAAGGGTTAGAGTTAATCCTTAGGATTACAAAAGAGTTTATTTTGTAAGTCCGTTTGGCTCAGAGTTTTTAGTGAAGAGTTGAGCAAATCCTACTGAGGAGTAGGTCGTGATTTTTTCACCTTTTGATCCAGGTGTTTTCCACGTAAAAATCTCTGTGTTTTTTACTTTACTGCTTCTTATTATTCCGAACAGTAGTAGTTGGAACACCAAGAAGAACCAGGTTCTTCTACTGAGACAACACTCAAAAATTAGGTACCACACAAAGTAACATATCTTCTTGTGTGGTATTGAAGTCTAAAACATCAAGTGTGAAAGTCGTACAACGGCTAACCGGACGGATAGCTGCTTGGGCCAATTTATCTCGGGGTTGTCAGATTGGAGTCACAGGTTCTTCTCATTACTCAAAAAGAAGAATGATTTCACATGATCTCCGGAATGTCAGCGAGTGTTGGAGGAATTAAAGCGGTACCTGTCGAGCCCACCTCTGCTTCACACTTCGAAGGCGGATGAGAAACTATACTTATACTTGGCTGTGTCCGAGGTAGCGGTAAGTGGCGTGCTAGTTCGAGAAGAGCAAGTTACACAATTTCCTGTTTATTATGTAAGTCGAACCTTATGAGATGTTGAAACCAGGTATCCGCATTTAGAAAAGTTAGCACTTGCATTAATAAGCGCATCTAGAAAATGGAAGCCATATTTCCAATGTCACCCCATATGTGTGTTAACTACTTATCCACTTCGAAATGTTTTGCACAAGCCCGAGCTGTCGGGCCGATTGGCCAAATGAGCCATTGAACTCGGTGGGTACGATATTGAATATCAACCCCGAACTGCTATCAAGTCTTAGATTCTAGCAGACTTCGTGGATAACTTTACACCTACCCTTGTACCCGAAGTAGAAAAGGAACTTCTACTAAAGTCGGGTACAACATTAGGGGTATATACCCTCTTCATAGACGGTGCCTCGAACATGAAAGGGTCCAGGCTCGGCATTGTTTTGAGACCACCTACGGGTAGCACTATTAGGCAATCTATCAAAACTTCTAGGTTAACTAATAATGAGGTCGAGTACGAGGCCATGATTGTAGGTCTCGAATTAGCCAAAAGCCTGGGAGAAGAGGTCATCGAGGCCAAGTGTTACTCACTGTTGGTGGTGAACCAAGTGAACAAAAGCTTCGAGGTTCGAGAAGATAGAATGCAAAGGTATTTAGACAAGTTACAGGTGACATTGCACCGCTTCAAGGAGTGGACGTTGGACCATATACCTCGGGAACAAAATACTGAGGCCGACGCACTTGCGAATTTAGGTTCATCAATCGAAGAAGATGATGTTGTCCCGGGGACTGTTTTCCAGTTGTCGAGGTCTGTGGTCGAGGAAGGTCATGCTGAGATAAACTCTACAAGTTTGACTTGGGATTGGAGGAATAAATATGTCCGAGTATTTGAAGCACGGAAAGCTCCCCCTGGACCCTAAAGAGTCGAGAGCCCTACGAGATACCTAAAGAGCCGAGAGCCCTACGAGATAAAATAGCCTACTTCACACTAGATGAGAATGGAATGTTGTATAGGAGGATCTTCGATGGACCATTGGAATTATGCTTAGGACCGGGGGACACCGATTATGTTTTATGAGAAATCCACGAAGACACTTGTGGGAAGCACTCCGACGCTGACTCTTTTGATTCACAAAATTATTAGACTGGGTATTACTGGGATAGCATGGAGAAAGACACTAAGGATTTTGTTCGAAAATGCGACACTTGCCAAAGGTTTGCACCGATGATCCATCAGCCCGGTGAACAACTCCATTCAGTCCTAACCTCGTGGCCATTCATGAAATGGGGGATGGACATCGTTGGCCCCCTGCCAACGGCACCAGGTAAAGCTAAATTCATTTTGTCTATGACCAACTACTTTTCCAAATGTGTGGAAGTGCAGGCTTTCGAGAAAGTAAGAGAAAAAGAAGTCATAGACTTCATATGGGATCACATAGTGTGTCGGTTCGAGATACCCACCGAAATCGTATGCGATAACGGGAAGCAATTCATTGGCAGCAAGGTAACAAAGTTCCTCGAAGAACACAAAATAAAGAGAATCTTATCGATGCCATATCACCCAAGCGCAAACGGACAGACCGAGTCCATAAACAAGACTATTATTCAAAACTTGAAGAAAAGGTTGAGTGACGCTAAGGGGATATGGAGAGAGGTTTTACCCGAGGTCCTTTGGCATATCGAACGACATCAAAGTACAGCATGGGAGAAACTCCATTCTCTTTAGTGTATGGTTCCGAAGCATTAATTCCAGTCGAGGTCGGGGAACCCAGTGTTAGGTTTCAGCATGCGACGGAGGAATCAAATCACGAGGCTATGACACTAGCCTCGAACTATTGGATGAAAAATGAGAAACTGCATTTGTTAGAATGGCCGCACAAAAGCAAATAATCGAGATGTATTATAACAGGAGAGCCAACCTTCGTCACTTCGGGTTCGGGGACTTAGTTCTAAGGAAAGTCACCCTCAATACTCGAGATCTGAAAGAAAGGAAACTAGGTCCAAATTGGGAAGGACCATATCGAGTCATCGGAAAAGGATCTTACAAACTTAGCACGATGGAAAGCGAACAATTTCCAAACAATTGGAATGTATCACTGCTCAAACGATATTATTTCTAAGGTATGATCTTCTCCTTTTTCCATTTGTATTCGAGACTAACTCACTGTAGGTGTTCGATCGAAGACGTCGAGACACCTTTCTACGTGAAGACCTTAGATTTTAAAGCATGTGTTACACTCTTTTTCGCTTAGATCGGGTTTTATCCCAAATGGGATTTTCCGGAGAGGTTTTTAAAGAGGCAACAACTATGTGCTACCTAAGGGGAATTCAACAGTATCCAAGGCTTCTTTTCACTCAACCTCGAATATTGGGGGCATCACCCTCGGGGACTAACATTTCAAGGAAAATACTTCACGCCTAAGAGGGTCTCGACAGGAAAACTTTGTAATGGGACAAACGATCAAAAGAACCGTGTCCATATAGAATAATCGAGCCCCGACGACAAAACATGTACGCATGTATGAGTTATTTAAAGAAGCATCCTTTCTATATTAAACACTTTGTGTCTTGAATAAATTTTCTACTATACGAGCTCCATACTTATTCTATATGAGAAAAGGCTCAAGAGCCAAAACACAAATACACATCGGCTACTCTGGGACTTTCATCAGCAGTCAACACATTCGAGTTATGTAAACTCAAATTATAAGACCTCAAAGAGGCATCCCTCGACGTAAAGGCCAAGGCCATCACACTCGGGGACTAACATTTTGAATTTCAAACAAGTTCGAAATGCTATCGAGAAAGGAGTCCAAGAGATATACCCGAAGGTTACGGTTATATTAAAGACTGCGGTCATATGAAAAAGCTACGGCTGAAATGATGCGATTCGGAGACGTCAGACTTCCGCTATGAACTAAAGGCCTTCAAATACTTCGAAAAAATAGGTTAAATAAAGGCTACCCTCAGCAAAATAATCAAAAGGTTTCGATAAAATAAGCCCTCGAGAAAACCTCAAGAGGTATCAAAACTACTTACACACAAAATTGTGCTAAGACATTAGAAACAAGAGGGGGTTCCGATAGACACTAAACCCTCGAAAAGACCTAATAGGTAAAGGTTGCGTGCCAAGGCACAAACATAAAATTTTCACTAATTCTTTTAGCTGGAAAAGGGGAAATAGATAGCTATCTCTTGGAGGCAATAATGGCCCGACTTAAAAGATCCTAAGGGCTGATAGACTAAGGGTTCGAGACTTCGTTCTCACCCCGTCCAAACCCAAGGGTTTGATTACCCCAAGCCCAAAACATTTTTTATTATGGCTCGAAGGCTTGTCATTCGACACAAAGGGTATATGCTCCGAAGGTTCGAACCTTATTCGGACTCAACCGCAGTAACTTCAAAGAAAGCATCCGAGATAGAGTCTCGAATACACCATTCGAAGAATGAAATTATTGCAAAACATTAAAGCAAGAAATATTGAGAAGGCATTCAAATAAATTTCTTCTTTTATGTATACTCAAAAAAGTGATATGTACAAGGGTTCAACAAAAGAGAAGAAATAAAAGGGAAAGAAAAAATTCCTATCTACGCCTCAGGAACAGCTCCTCCTTCGAGAGCAGCTTCTCTTTCGGGAACGGCTTCTCCCTCTAAGGAAGCTTCTTCATCGGGAGTGGGTTCTTCTTCGGGCCCCTCTTCATTATCGGATCCGCATTGCTTTCCTTCACCATCTTCATCATCATCGGAGGAGGAGGAGATAAGAACCATGGCATCGGCTTCATACGTCTTTTCTTGGGCAATATCTTCAGTGAGGTCGACGCCTCTAACGTGAATCTCCTCGAGGGTCTCTCTCCGGGATTGGCACCTAGCCAAATCATTGCTTCGCTTTTCTCAGCCGACAACTTCCCTCAGCTCCGTTTGAGCAGCTTTGGTGTCCCTCAAATACACGGCAACAGTTTTATCAGTCGTGATTTGAGTCTTCTTGACCTCGGCCCTGGCTTCAGCAACCTCGACTTCGGTCTTGGCAAGTTTGGCCTCGATCTCGGCGATCTTTTCGGCCTGGGCTGAACTGCTCTCTTTGACACCCCTAATCTAAGCCTCGGCTTCTGCCAGTTTGGTTTGTGCAGCTTCCTTCCCCGCAGCAAGGCGATCCATCTTTTCTTTCCATTGGTTGTGCTTGGCATTAACCCGATCAACCTCACCTCGAAGCTTCCCCAGCATCTCCACCTTCTGCTGCAGCTGAGACATTGAAGTATTAGCTTCCACAGTCGGGACGAGAAGGCCGTACTCTTTCAAAACTAGAGTTACCTGCTTGTCCAGCTCGGCCTCATATTTTTGAGCCTTGGTCAACTCTGCCCGATGACCTTTGAGCTCATCCTCCTTTTGATCACAAAGGAGCCTTAGGGCCTTCCCTTCACCAAAAGACTTATTCAGCTCAGCCTCGCACTGGCTCAGATCGGCCTTGAACTTAGCAAAAGCCTACAAAGAAAAGGAGTTTTTAGTTAAAGTAAGGCGGGAAAAAGGAAATTGTAATGTTAAGAAATCAAAGATTACCTTAGAGAAGAGACACTGAGCCTCTTCGAAGATGGAAGACGCGTCGATGAGGTTGGCATCATCGACCCCGATAAAACAACCCTAGAAAGGATCGTCTTCACTAGGGAATCCGCCCAAGTCAGGCGTCCTCAAGGCCCGATCATCCCTTATGGATTCCTCGGAGTAAGCCGATAATGACGGAGAATGACCCATTTTCAAGGCCCCAGGCAGGTCACCCGAGGCGCTCTGTTCCGTCATGGGGATCTTGGAATCCGTTTTCATTGGTGTGCTCATCGAAGGCCGAGGAATAACCGTAACGTCAGGTGATTCGGGAGCTTTTCCTTTTCCTTCCTTCGAGGTTTCCTCTCCTCGAGGCAGGGTCTCCAGCTCGGAGGGTTTAATGGCCTCGACCGGATTTTTGGCTCGGGCCACCAGCGTCGAATCCTCGCCCTCATCCAGGAACTGATGGACTGAGTCTATGTCCACGGGAATAACATCCCTCATGCATTTCCGAACAGGGTCCACTTTGTTTTAGGGGCCTTCGTGCTTCAAAGCCCTTTTTCTCTTATTACCTTTCTTCGGTTTTTGAGTCGAGGACTCGGTCTTTTCATCAGAAGGGGCCGGCCTCATTTCGGAAAAGTCACCAATGCCTGCATAGATGAAAATTATGTATGAGGAAGGAAAACAATCCAATAAAGACGGAAGTATCAAAGATTTTACCATGGTGTTTGGCTTCCCACTTGCTCTTCGACAAGCCACGCCACTTGCATTTGTCACGAGGAGGTGGCGGCTAGCTTCCGAACCCAGTCCTCGAGGTCGGGGATCGCATGGGGCATCCAAGGAACCGCTGCAAATAAAGGAAAGAACATTATGCAAGGTATAGTGAAAATGCAGAAAATTGCTAAGGAAACGGGCTCCACTTACGGTTGAAGTTCCACTTTTCGAGGAACGACATTTGCTCCCCGGGGATAATATCGATGGTCCTCACTCGGATGAACCGGCTCATCCAGCCTCGATCTTTGTCCTCACCATTGCTGGCAAAGAAAGATTTGGTCGACCGACATTGGAGCTTGATCAACCCTCGAAAATGTTGAGGTCGGTATAAACGGATGAGGTGGCTGAGGGTGAACTCGCGCCCCTCGGCCTTGCTGGTGAAGTATCGAAGCATTATCACTATCCGCTAGAAAGACGGATGGATTTGGCTGAGGGTAACTTGGTACCTCTTGCAAAAATCGATCACGATTGGATCGAGGGGGCCCAACGTGAAGGGGTAAGTATACACACTTAAAAACCCCTCCACGTGGGTAGTAATGTTCTCTTCACGGGTGGGATCTGTACCACGACCCCATCCCCCCAGCCACAGTCCTTTCTCATAGCTTCGAGGTGTTTCTTTGTTATCGAACAAATGTACCTCGAAGCGTGTTCACATCGGCCAGGGACATCGGGAGGATTTTTGATGGAGAAGTCTTTCTTTAAGGTTCAACCACCGGGAACGATCTCGTGGAGGGCCGACGCCTTACCTCCGGTCGGACGGGAAGAAGAGGAGGAAGTTCCCTCCTTTTGAGGAACAATTTTATAGGTTTTAGCCATCGATTCCGATTGAAAGAAGCGAAAGGAAATCAAATTTAGCGTTAAAAAGGCGGAAGAACTGGTGGCGGAAGAGAAGGAGATAAAGAGAAGAAGAGATCAGAGGAGTTGTAAAGCGGAGGTAAAAGCTGCTAATGAGGCAAGTACCCTGTGTTTATAGAAGGGTGACAACGTTTCGACGGCGTTAGTGGCCGACTGCCACTGACACGCGTTTAATGTTTTGGGGAAGTGTACCGACGAGACGTTTTCGTTGCCTCGGATGCTTACATCATGAGGATGATGTCATTATATGGGACTCCGGAAATTCGAGAATCAAATCGTTTCTTATCATTTTATTTTAAGAAACTCGGGGACTATTTGTATACGGTCGAAATCGGGCTGGCCCGATTTCATGAGGTCAAGGAGTCACTCCGAGCCCGAGTTCAAAATGGACCAAGCGAGGTCGGTAGATCGAGCTCGAGCCTGATGACGAAGTGCAAGGCTCGAGTTTAGAAGCGCACAATACCAGGGCCAGGTATGACCTACCTCGAGATAATGGCGTTGTGGGTTAGTAACAGAATGGGCGAGATTCCCACAATGGCAAAGATCAAGACGTAAATTTTGGAACAGATTTGTACGAATTCGTACAAGGCGGTTAGACAGCTGTACAAATTAGATTCTTTTCTAGAATTGGAAATGTACCTTATTTAAGATTCCCCTATTATATAAAGGGGAGCATATTCATCTTGAAAAGGGCATCAATCATTTGACAAAGAATATACAATCTTACTTTTCGTTCATCTCTCAGAATTGTTCCTTAGCTTTATTACCCTTCTTTTACTTTACTGTTCATACTAGTGTTCCTCGAGGTCATCGTAGCTCGAGGTCGACGCGCTCATACACTGGTTTGATTTGACTTGTTCACTTAACTTATCCATTTATCTTCTTTTTTATTAGTTAGTATTGGACTAAATCATGTATCTTTAAGACCACGATATAAATTTAATTCTTACTCAAATTTAAGGTTAAACAATGCATATAATCTTAAATGGGAACATCTCAACTCATACTCTGTATTTATATCTCAGCTCATACTCTATATCAGTGTCCATTCAGGTCTGTCAAAAGTTCTACGTGAAAGGTAAATGGCATTTCCTAGTTTCACTACTGTCAAAATTTTCTGTTTGAACGTGGCGAAAAGCTAATCTGATGAAAACACGACACTTCCGCACAATGGCACGTTTTATTTCAGTTAAACTATAGTCATTGGTATAGCTATGCACAAGACACAGCAAACATGTATCGAACTTCAACCAAATACCCTTGTTCTTGAGTTAGGCCATAACATTGGCAATCTTTTACCTATGTAACGATAGCAAAATTTTCTATAAATCAGAAATTTCGCTAAGGGTGTTCAAGATTTAAAATATATGTATAAATACATGCACTATAATTTTCTATATACACTATAATTTTTCAAAGAAGGAAGTTTAGCTGACCACCAACCTTTACTGTAGATGGCTACGGACGCCACTAATAGGAGACATGAAAGTGTAAACTAATTAGAAAGAACAACTCCATGATACAAACAATACTTGTTCTCCTTAAATTTATTTCCATATCTTAGGCTTGTGAATGGTAATACATATACATTTACGGGCTTACGGCTAATGAGGAGCAGCAGCAGCAATACAGGGTAAGCCAGAGGAATAAACTGCTCGTCATCACAGCTCATCCAGATAGCAATATCAAGACTAGGGGTGGCTAACGGGCCGGGGCCGGGCCAAACGGGCTAAGCGGGCCGGGCTATGCGGGCCTGGGTTATGCGGGCCCGGGCCAAACGGGCCATATGTGTGGGACCGGCCCCCTACGGGCCTAAGCCCACATGGGCCCGGGCTAAGTGGGCCGAGCCCGCGGGCCA
>ML363686.1:0-110501 GCA_005239505.1 Nicotiana paniculata | reverse complement strand
AATGACATGCCTACCTGTATTACTTGAATTTTCCCTAGTTATTACTATATGTACCATGTTTAGATAGTTTTATCCATATTTTTGCTTGTGATTTTTCCTGAACTGTTTTAAATAAAAAATTGTATCTTGTATTTGTACTGCATAGCATATTTAAATTGTGACTACAGACAAGATTCCGGGAGCTTTCCCCCTGTACTGCATTGCATATTTAAATTGGGACTACGGACGAGATTCCGGGAGCTTTCCCCCTGTACTGCATAGCATATCTAAATTGGAACTACGAACGAGATTCCGGGAGCTTTCCCCCGGTACTGCATTGCATATTTAAATTGGGACTACCGACGAGATTCCGGGAGCTTTCCCCCTGTACTGCATTGCATACTTGTTACTGTGATATATGATGTGCTGGGCCGAGGGCTCCCTGTTGTTATTTACTTTTAGCTCATTGTTTCTACTGATTTGCCTCAGCTTATTATATCTCTCTATTCAGATTTTAAACTGTTTTTACTGTAAAAATCCAGTAGAGCCTTAACCTGACCTCGTCACTACTTGACTGGGGTTAGGCTTGGCACTTACTGGGTACCAATTTGTGGTGTACTCATGCCCTTTCCTGCACATATTTTCGTGTGCATATCCAGGTACCAGCGCTCAGTTTAGTGGCTAGGGGTCCGAGCAACAACTTTTAGGAGACCGAAAGGTAATTCTGTCGCGTCCGCAGAGTCCTTCGAGTCACTTTCTATATGATGTGCTGAGCTGAGGGCTCCCTGTTGTTATTTCATTTTAGCTCATTGTTTCTACTAATTTGCCTCAGCTTATTATATCTCTTTGTTAAGATTTTAAACTGTTTTTGCTATAAAAATCCAGTATAGCCTTAACCTGACCTCGTCACTACTTGACTGGGGTTAGGCTTGGCACTTACTAGGTACCAATTTGTGGTGTACTCATGCCCTTTCCTACATATGTTTTCGTGTGCAGATCCAGGTACCAGCGCTCAGTTTCGTGGCTAGGGGTCCGAGCAACAACTTTTAGGAGACTGAAAGGTAATTCTGCCGCGTCCGCAAAGTCCTTCGAGTCACCTTTACTTCTATATCGGCCAAGTGTAGAGCTTCTTTTGACAATACTTTCTTGATGAGGTAAGGACCTTGCCAATTAGGAGAGAACTTTCCTTTTGCTTCTTCCTGTTGCGGAAAGATACGTTTCAAAACAAGTTTTCCTACCTCAAATTGTCTTGGGCACACTTTCTTATTGTGAGCGCGTGCCATTCTTTGTTGGTATAATTAACCAAAACAAACTGCCACCAAACACTTTTCATTAATCAAACTCAACTGTTCCAATCGGGACTTGACCCAGTTAGTGTCCTCGACCCCTGCTTCAATAATGATTTGGAGAGAGGGAATCTCAACTTCAGCAGGTATGACCGCTTCAGTGCCATAAACCAACAAGTAAGGCGTTGCGGCAACTGATGTACAGACAATTATCCGGTATCCTAAAAGAGCAAAAGGCAGTTTCTCGTGCCATTGTCTAGACCCTTGGAGCATCTTCCTAAGAATCTTCTTGATGTTATTATTCACAGCTTCAACATCTCCACTAGCTTTGGGTCGGTAAGGAGTAGAATTGCGATGCTCAATTTTAAGTTTTTCACATACCTCCTTCATCAGATGGCTATTCAAATTAGCAGCATTATCTGTGATAATGATTTTTGGAATACCGAAACAACAGATGATGTTGGAGGGAACAAAGTCTACTACTGTTTTCTTGGTTACTGCTTTCAATGTAATAGCTTCCACCCATTTGGTGAAGTAATCAATTGTGACCAAGGTGAATTTGTGCCCATTTGAGCTTTTTGCTCGATTGGGCCAATGACGTCCATTCCCCAAGCAACAAAAGGCCAAGTAGACGACATAGGATACAACTCTGAAGGAGGCGAGTGGATCAAATCACTGTGAATCTGGCATTGGTGGCACTTGCGAACAAAACGAAAGCAATCTCGTTCCAAAGTAAGCCAATAATATCCTGCCCGAAGGATTTTCTTTGCTAGAACATATCCATTCATATGCGGGACACAAACTCCCGAATGCACCTCATTCATAATCATTTCAGCTTCTTTGGCATCCACACATATCAACAAATTCAAATTCAGAGTTCTTTTGTATAGGATTTCCCCACTCAAAAATAANCATTAGAGAGTCGCCTAATAGTTCTCTTTTGATCCCTATTAGCGTGTTCCGGATATTCTCTTGTTTTCATATACTGTTTAATATCACGGTACCATGGTTCACCATCTGGTTCTACCTCAATTGTATTGTAATAACCATGTTGATCCCGAATTTGAATTTCTAATGGGTCGATATGAGTATTACCCAGATATAGAAGCATTGAGGCCAGGGTGGCCAAGGCATCAACTAATTCATTGTGAAACCTGGGAATGTACCTGAACTCGATGGACTTGAACCTTTTGCTAAGATCTTCCACACATTGTCTATATGGAATGAGCTTGATGTCTCGAGTCTCCCAATCATGTTGAGCCTGCCGAATAAGCAAATCTGAATCTCCCATCACCAACAGTTCATGCACATTTAGGTTTATTGCCATGTTCAGACCCATGATGCAAGATTCATATTCTGTTGGGTTGTTTGTACAGAAGAAACAAAGTCGCACCGTGGCAGGGTAATGTTGCCAGTAGGTGAAACAAGAATTGCCCCAATCCCTACGCCTTTGATGTTGACAGCCCCATCAAAGTATAGTTTCCAAATTTGACTGTTAACTTAGACTACTTCTTCAACTAAATTAACCTCTTCATCTGGGAAATATGTTTCCAAAGATTCATACTCATCATCAACCGAGTTTTCTGCCAGATGATCAGCCAAAGCTTGTGCCTTCATGGCAGTACGAGTGAAATAAGCAATATCAAAATCTGCCAGTTGGCATCGGCTTCTAAAAGATGTACTTCAGGGGATCTATTCGAGATATGAGGTAAGTTGTATAGGCCAAATGATAATGGTTAAGCTTCTGAGCGACCCAGGTTAAAGCACAACATGTCCTTTCCAAAAGAATGTATTTGGCCACATAAGTAGTGAACGTTTTGCTCAAATAATAGATTGCTTTATTTTTGCATGTGGCATCCTGTTGACCCAGAACACAACCAAAGGAACTATCCATTACTGACAGATATAAAAACAGAGGCATACCAGGTTCTGGTGGGACCAAAACAGTGGGATTTGACAAATACTCCTTGATCTTATCAAAAGCTTCTTGACACTCATTTGTCCACTTGATAGCGACGTTCTTTTTCAACAACTTGAAAATGGGATCACATGTGGTTGTAAGTTGCGCAATGAACCTTCTGATGTAGTTTACCTCCCGAGTAAACTCATGACTTTCGTTTTGTTCTTCAGGGAGGAAACTCTTGAATGGTCTTTATCTTGGAGAGATCTAACTCGATGCCTCTTTGGATAACTATAAAACCCAAAAGCTTCCCAGAAGGAACTCCAAATGCACATTTGGCAGGATTGATTTTGATATTGTACCTTCGTATCCTTTCAAAGAACTTTTTCAAGTCTTGCACATGGTCAACTTGTGTTCTAAACTTAATGATCACATCATCAACATACACTTCAATCTCTTTGTGCACCATGTCATGAAATATGGTAGTCATGGCCCTCATGTAAGTTGCCCCTGCATTCTTCAAACCAAATGGCATGACTCTATAACATTAAATTCCACATGGAGTGGTGAAGACGGTCTTTTCTGCATCTTCTTCATCCATCAGAATTTGGTAATACCCGACATAACAATCCACAAAAGATTGGATCTCATGTTTAGCACAATTGTCAACAAGGATATGAATGTTGGGAAAGGGAAGGTTGTCCTTTGGACTTGATTTGTTTAAATCCATATAGTCAACACAAACTCTGAGTTTCCCATCCTTCTTTGGAACCGTCACAACATTTGCTAACTATGTAGTATATTGGACGGCCCTGATCACATTTGCACTTAGTTGCTTCGTGATTTCTTCTTTAATTTTATCACTCATGTCTGTCTTAAACTTCCTTTGTTTTGTTGGATTGGTGGAAAATTAGGGTATGTGGGGAGCTTATGAACAACTAAATAAGCACTCAAACGTGGACATGAATTGATCCAATTCCCTTTTTATTGCCTTTAAAGCCTCATCTTCATCATACTCAACTTCTTGATTCATTATTTCGAGATTAGACAACTTTTTAAGATCTGGACATGAATTCCGCATGCATGTCATATTTTTAAAGCCAACATTAACGAAACTGAAAATGATAAGAAATTAAAAAAATTAGGGAAAGGAAAAGATAGAATTTTACTAAGAAAATGGAGCATCATTTCATTGAATTTGAAAAGATATAAGGGTTAACATCAAAGCAAAGAAATTAAATAAAAAGATCTGGATTACAACCCTTAAAATAATCTAAATACAGAAAAAGCAACAAAACAGACTACCAAGACTCCTTCCTGATGGGAAGAGGAGTTGCTTCCGAGTTGTTGAGCGAGGTATCTGGACCAATCAACTGAACACTTGCACGGCTAGGACTCTACCAACTTGAACCATATTAATCTCATAGAACATCTCCTTGAGACCCTGGCAAATTTCATCAATTTCATCCTGAGTAGAAGGATTTTGGACTTCTTCAAATTGTGGCTTGACAAAAAAGTAGGAAATGTGAGGGATTTGTTTGGACAAATTCTAACCATTCTTTTTGCGGGCTTTGGATCTGTCTATGTCAGCTGATGTTGGTTTAAAACCCAAGCCAAAGGTATCTTTCTTCAAAAAGGCAGCACTGGGGTTCATAATTCCTTGCAGAGAGGATCCTAATCCTTTTCCTGGTTCATAGTCGTTCCTCATCATCAGCGAAGCTACTATCATAGATATGGAGGAAAGACGGGGATGCAGAATTGGTTTTCCTTCTTCCACTTGGTCCACCTCAATCACCTCAAATGTTTTATATATGATGGATTAACATCCTTCCTTGGCCTCGATACATGGAATGGACGGGTCTTTATAGACGGATGAGTCGTCCTCCCCATGAACGACAATTTCTTGCCTTTCATACTCGAATTTGAAATTTTGATGTAGGGTGGATGGTATAGCTCTGGCCATATGGATCCACGGCCTTCCTAGAAGAAAATTATAGGAAGTTTCCATATCCAACACTTGAAAGACAATGTTAAAATCAACTGGGCCGATTGTCATGGTGAGTCTGATTTCCCCAATAGTGTCTCTTCTTGAACTATCAAAAGAGTTGATGCTGACATTACTAGTTCGAATCTTTTTAGTGTCAATGTTTAGCTGTTGTAGAGTAGAAAGAGGGCATACATCTACACTTGAGCCTCCATCAATCATTACTCCTTTTACGTAGTGCCCTTCACATTTGACCATAAGATGCAAAGCTCTATTGTGCCCGGTCGCTTCCTCAGGCAAATTATCATCGCTGAAAGTAATTATATTTACTTCAATGAATCTTTCAGCCATTTTTTCTAGCTGATTCACCGTTGTCTTTTCTGAGACATATGCCTCGTTTAGAGTTTTGATCAGCACATGGCAATGCTCTTCCGAGTGCAAAAGCAAAGATAACAAAGATATCTGAGCAAGGGTTTTCCTTAATTGGTCAATGATTGAGTAGTCTTACATTTTCATTAGGGAATTCTTCCGCTTCTTTTTCTGCAACCTGTTCTTTCACTGGAAAGTGACTTTCTCTAGATTGCTTAGCTTTTCTCAATTCCTCTGGTGAATAGCACCTTCCAGAGCGGGTCAAACCCCTCATTTCATCTGCTTCTTCAACTATCTATTTTCCTTTGTGTCATGACAATCTTGTTATAATTACAGGGAATAGCTTTTGTGTTTTTCACTGGGAGTTGTGCAATAGGTCGGATCACAACTGGCTCTGTTATATTTCTCAAACCATTATTCGAAACAATATTTTGAATGCCCCCAGGGATGTAAAGTTTTGGCCTACCCAATTGAACCTCAACCTTTTTTGTCCTTCCAGGGACATGGAGAATCATTTTTTCAGAACCTGCCAAGTTCAAACTAGAACTCGCACCTTTCACAATTAACGGTGCCAATTGCGACGTGCTTAGTATCACTTTTGGTTCTTGCCCTATGGTTCCAACATCCATCTCTGTCTTGCTAGACTGCTTATATTCCCGATCATCACAAATCATCCCAATAAAATGTGTATTATCATGAGCTGGGAGCGGATTGTTTATGATATTAGGAGTATCCTCATTGTTGGTTACCACAATTTCCTTTGCTTCAATCAAATTTTCAATGGATTTCTTTAATGTCCTACAATTTTTGGTACTATGACCTCGGGTGTTAGAGTGATACTCACATCTTGCATTTGAGTCAAAACCTTTCGAATATGGATTCACATAACGCGGCATGATAGGTTCAATTAACTTCAATTGCATCAACTTTCGAAATAGGCTTGTATTATTCTCCAATTGGGGTGAACACTTTCTTTGGCTCATTTTATCTCACATATTCTTGTCAGGGACGAGGATTATATGATTCCTGAAAATACCGCCGGAGTTGACGGGAGCCTTGTAGAATCGGTGCCCACCATTATTGGTGATTGAGAGGCCTAGTATAAGCCTGAGCATTAAACACTGTGTATTGTTGTGGGGGAATTGAGTATCGGGGACCCTGAGGCGTATAGTAATATTGAGGAGAATTGGATTGTCCTTGTTGGAATTGCACGTAAGAAGGAACTATTCCTCTTTGAACTCCCCCGAACCCAGATGCCATCATGGATCCTTCCTCCTTCTTTTTTCGATTTCCGAAACTGCCTGACCCGCTTTGAATTGCTTGTGTGGTCGCCTTAAGGCTGCCTGACTCATAATTTTGCCCGACTTCATGCCATTCACAACAATTTCACCAATCTTAATCGCCTCCGCGAAGGGTTTACCAATGGCGGCCAACATGTAATGGAGGTAATTAGGATCTTGAGCTTGGTAAAAATAGTCAATCATTTCTGCCTCTTTCATTGCTGGTTTGACCCTAGCAGCCTGCTCCCTCCATTTGATTGCATATTCTCTGAAGATTTCTATTGGTTCCTTCTTTATGTTGACGGGAGAGGAGCGGTCTGGCAGTATGCCAATATTGAACTGGAATTGTTGGACAAAATCTTGAGCCATGTCGTTCCAAACGTGCCAGTGAGAGATGTCTTGATCTATGAACCACTCTGAAGCAATTCCTGTCAAACTTTCCCCAAAATAAGCCATGAGTAATTCTTATTTGCCTCCTACTCCCCTTAATTAGTTACAATACCTCTTCAAATGGGCAACGGGATCATCATGCCCATCATACTTGTCAAACTTGGGGGTTTTGAAGCGGGGTGGCAAATGAACATGGGGGAACATGTATAGATCGTTAAACGAAACACTTTTGTGACCTCCCAAACCCTATATGTTTCTCATGGTTTGTTCCAAGCTCTTCATTTTTCTGGTCAGTTCCTCTTGTTCCATATTCTTGTCGGGCTTTTCGATCTCAATTGGGAACATGTTCTGAGGAATATGCTTGTATGAATCTGTAACCTTGAAAGTCAATTCTGGATAGTAATGTTGGGTATCATGAGCATTCAATTATGGATCATTGTTGAGAATTTGATCGAGACCGGTTGAGGAATAGTGAAAGTAGGGACAATGGGTCCAGTAGGTGGGTCAGTTATGAGAGGTGCGATTGAAGGACGTGGAATAGAGGTACTGGGGATAGTGGGAAGGTTAATGCTCGGATTGAATCCGGGTTGGTACAATGGGTTACTTGTTATGGAGATGGACACTTGATTTGCAACTCACACATTATGAAAATTATCCGAAGGCCCTATGGGTAGTGGGGGCGGTGCCTGTCCATTCGCCCAAGCTTGGTACATCTCTGCCAACTGTTGTTTCAACACTCTTACTTCTTCACCCAGTCCCGAACCTTGTTCGACCAATTGTCCATGGACATCGTCATTATTTGACTCATTCTCACTGTTGTTTGCCATTCTACTTTTTCCTTTTAATCTCGTGTTGTAAGAGTGAGTCGCCAGTTTAGACCACGAACCAACCACCTATGTTTAACTCTATCCTTTAAAATGACAAAAAACAAACGTGTTAGAGTTAGGCATTTTACAGATATTAATCGCACATTATATGTCATGCATCTAATGCCATTTTCATTTCTAAAATGAGCTTGGAAGGCTTCATGATTCATCCGGGCTTATTGATTTATTTCCTCATGAATTTGAAGCTCGTTTTTCTTTTCCTTTTTTCTTATTTTCTCTCAATTTTTTTCCAGATTAATTATGGCTATGATCGCATCTGATGAGGATTTCCTACGTATCATGACGCCGTAGGAAAATAATAACAATTTCGATAATTATTTTTAAACTTTTTCTTTTTTCTTTTTGATAAAATAAAATAAAACAAACTAAAATATTTTTCAATTAATTTTTATATATAATGAGAGAAAAGGAAATATATAGAAGTTGACTCTACCGACTCTAAAGACATAAACATGACTGGACTAAAACAAACTTTGATAAGAATAAAAGACTCCAAATATAAAATAATTTAAAAAATATGTCAAACGAAAATGAAACTAAAAGCTAATTGACTATACTAAAACTTTAAGCCTCAATGGCCTTCTTGCTTCAACTGATATCATCAATGATCTGCATCTCTTGGCCGCCACTCTCTCCCCAAAGTCTCGTACAAATTTTGAAACACCGCCGACAATTGTGGAACGAGGCCACGTTCCTGTTGACCAACTTTCTCATTTTTTAGATGACGGTGATCATCATGAACATATGTTTCTTTCTCTGCCAATAGAAGTATTTGCTCTCTGGCTTGCCCCATATTCTCGTGACAATTCTGCAACCACATCTGGGTAGTGTTGAGAGCGTGCCCCATCTGAGCCTCACGTCCCTCATATTCTTCAATGCGACGGTTTAACATAACTCTCTCAATCATCCACTGATGCCGCTCTGGCTCAAAATCTGCGTGCTGATGACCCCTCTTCTACCTTTTTATTTCTTCTAATTGTGCATAAAGCTGACCCTTTGAGCGTATCCAGTGGGCCCTTTCTCTTTCAAACTGCTCTTTCTGCTGATCAAACTCCAGTTGTTGCTGGTGTGCATCCTCTTCAATGATACTCAAGTCTTCTTGAAACTTATGTATTTCAGCATTTTTGTTCGCCTCAACTCTTCTGACTAAACCAATTGTGTTTGCTAGTTCTTCTTCTAAGCAGGATGCCTCTTTTTAGCATGATTTAGATCTTTATCCATGACATGTAAGGTAGATTGATAAAATTTCTCAATATTTAAACGAATCTGAGCGACTCCGGCTTGCTGTTGGGCTTGTTGTTTGGCTATGGTCATCTAAGCATTCTCCAATTCCTCTTTCAGCCTTTATAAAGTTCTTTGATCATTTCTCCTCATGTTCAACCCCTCAGGCCTATCTCTAAATGACGAAGGATCATGAAACTAGTTAATATATTCAGGGATCACCTCTCCACGATCTCGGTCTTCTACCATTTCATTCAACTCCGAGACCTTACTTGCATACCAAATTTTCATAATTTCTTCTTCGTCATGAGGCTGATCTTTACCAAAATCGTAACAAAAATTGCTCATATCTTGTGTTGGTGTCACCTCCTGTAGTCGTGCAAACTGGCGCATTACCCGAATTGGAGCATAGGGTTGAACACCATCCAATCCTATGAGTACCAAATAAGAATGGTACGCAGACTCACAAATGACCTCTTTAGAGGAAACCTGATCGTAGTTCCAAGTGATCCGTTTGGCGGACAAAGTAAGAAGTAGTTCTTTCCAGGCATTAATCCCTTCTGGTAAGTCACATTTGTCAATTATTTTCTGGTGATCATAAGTATGATTGGGCTATAGCTCCCTAAAATCAGTGATTATAGGATGATGATAAAAATGCTCCAAAAACCATATCTGTAGCAAAATGTTGCAGCCATCAAAGTTACGCGTTCCCATTTTACATCTAATTAAAGCACGAAAAATGCAAGAAATAATCATAGGGACCAAAGTATAATCATCCCCTTCTGAAGTCAGAGCCTCAACTACACCTAACAAGCGGATGTCAATGCACCCTTCCCTTTCCGGGAAAACTACACGCCCCAAAAAAGCAACCATAAATGCAAACCTTCTGTGAATCTTCCATGTTTCCTTATTTTCCTTTGATTTCATTTTTCCCACATTCCTTTCAAAATTACATTCTAGGCCATACAAGTGAAATAGAAATTCCAACTTCACCCACTTGCCTCCTAAACCTTCATATTGTCCGTAATTTATGTTCAAGAGTTTTAGAAACTTACCCTCATTCACATTTTTTGGTACTATGGGCCTTTGGCGGCGAAGATTGCAGCCCCACCCTTGGAAATGGGCGATTTCCTCCAAGGTCGGAGTCATTTCACAGTCGGTAAAATGGAACACATTGTTTTCTGGATCCCAGTGCGGAAGCAAAGCTTCAATCACATCCCTCCGGGGCTTGATCGTTAACATGTGAACCAAATATCCCAAGTATTTATTTATCTGTTTTCGCTCATATTCCTTAAAGTCTCTCCACCAATCCCACAACAAATGTCGTATCTGATCGACAATTAGAAAATCGGGTATCCCTTCTAATCTGGGCCTCTTTTCAGACTTACCTCTTTCTCCACTCATGATGTGCATGTTTACCTAGACACGGGGTTAGGCTTCAAGCAAATATATTATTGACATAAAAAAAATCCGATTTCTCGGGTTTTGACTCTAAAGAAAAAATAAAAGCCAACTTGTGGGACTGAAAAAAATTACATTAGTAAAATAATCATGAAATTAAAAAATAAAAAGGGCTCAAAATGACTATCTTTTCGTAAAAACAAGTGAACATAAAAAATTAAGAATAAACTGGCCTCCCATTTCGCATTTCCGAGGAAACTTTCAAGGCTATTTCGACAAAAGACCGGACGCAAGGGCAAAACTGGTCAAAAGAGATAAAAATGACAAAGTGACTATATTATTATTATTATTATTATTATTATTATTTGAAATAATAATAATAATCCATAGACTCTTTTTTAATATTTTTTTAATGGGGTTGAACCTGATGAAGGTTGCATACGTATCTCACATCCAGTGAGAATCAAACCCGCGTAGTTCGGTTTAAATAAATAATAAAAAGAAAAAACTATTTTGAAAATTGTGATTTTACACATTAGAACCCTTCAAAATTTTATTAAAAGAATGGGTTTTTTAATGAAAATTTTGAGGAAATTTTCTCTTTCTCTCTTCCCTGTTCAATCAATCTATCCTAAAGTCGGTCAAAATTTCAGTTAAGCCTACCAAATAATGTTACATGTAGCACAGAAAAATGAACATGTTGGTTTGAAAAATTGGTACCTGTCCTAGACGGGCCCGGCCTCTGTGCCGAGTCCCGTTAAGTCTAATGCACATAATGCAAATAAAGTGCAGCCTACTAGGGATATTCATTGTTTGTGGCTTGTTCTTCTAAGTTTTCAAATCCTAAAAGAGATGGTATCTAGACCTGGCTTACGCGGGTGGACAACCCGAGCCGAGGAGTGTCAAGCGTCACCAGTAGTAGAACAACAGTGGCTAGCTAATGGCTCTCCCTCCTAAACATGTGTGACTAAATCCTTCACCAGAAGCTGGTAGGCTAAGTGGCTTTATCTTAATACAAAAATTTTGTGATTCTGCTAGGCAAACACAACATAACTACCTATCAGAAGACTCAGAGGGGTGCGAGAGAGGATACAATTTATATCAGAGTTCAAATAAATATTAAAGCAGTAAATAAGCGACAAATAGCACATTAGGCTCCCAAACACAACAATATCCAAGACATGATAAAAGCCAAACAAGAATCAATATAGAAAGCTCGAATTCTTATTAATTATCCCCAGCAGAGTCGCAAGAGCTGTCACACCTCTTTTTTGCCGTCACTGCCCTTTTACGAGGTTGAGTTAGAAGAGTTTTTAAAATTGAGGTGACGTTTTGAAAAGGGATAATTTATTATTTAGAGTATCCACTTGGAATTGAGTTTTGGTGGTCTAAATCACCTCTTATTGAATCACTTATCAAAAGGAAGATTTGACTCTTAATTCATGGTCAACAAAAACAGAAGAGTGAGTAAGGAATTCTGTTGACTGAGGGAAAGGTGTAAGGCACCCCTCTAGTCCCGTGGTTCTAGCACGGCCGCTTTATTGACTAATGTAAGGCTTAAATCATTTTTTATCTATTCTTGTATTTTATTGATTATAATTATTTATTATTGCTTAATTAATCATTATATTTATTAATTGTTTTCACCAAGCTGCGGAACGAACACAAGGTACTTCTTTGAAATTAAATGTTAAACCAAGGTATAGAACATACACATGGTTATAACATAATTATTTTAAATCTAAAGGCATCGAGACGCAGAATGCGCACATGATCCTTTTATTATTTAAGCATATCAATCCAAGGGATATGAACACATGGGCTAATTTATATTATTATAAAAGCATGAACCTCTAAATTAAATAGTTAAATTACGTAAATGTTCTTCTAAAAATAAATACCCTAATTGGAAAAAAGAAAAAGAAAATCTACGGTTTCCAGCATCCCAAACGAAAAAGCTACAAGAATTAACGAAACGGTGGCAGTCTTTTGCTTGAAACAATGCATCACTGCTTCGTAACATCTAAAATAGAACCATGCAAATTTTAGGAAAAAAAGCATTATGCGTATAATTTCATGTGGATCACTAAAAGCAATTAGTGGGGAACTTAACAACGAGTTCCTATGTACCCAACTCCCTTCCATCAGTTGAATCCCCTAGCAACCTCTCTTATCAGCTAAGTTCAGAAAGGAAATCTTGTTAACTTTAAAGTGTTTGCTTAGGAAATTCACATACCCATAAATCTGGTTCCTATTGAATTTCTCTTTTACGTTTCCGTCATGATTCAATTTATCTTTCAATCAATAGTCAATTAGAAACTCAGCAGCGTGAATTTGGCATAGCATACTGACGCCAAATTGAAAAAGGGGGAAGATTATTGTAGGTTGATGTCCAGCATAATATGGAATAATATTATGGTGCCATAGTATGCATATAGATTTCTCAGTGCTCAGTTAAACCATATATTCTATGATCCTTTGATCGATCGAGAGCATAGTATCTAGAGGAAATTTTTATACCAATAAAGGAATAAATCAAAGAATATCAATAGATTACAGGGGGTAAGGAAGGCTCACATTGGAAGCAATGATCGTGCGACCAGTGGTACTCAAACTTTCGCGCCTTTTTTTTGTGAAGCTCTTTATAATAAAATCACAGCCACAATTTACTGATTTTCAAAGGTAGCAATGCTAACTTTTCAAGAATCTCGACCTCGGAACCGCGAACGAAATCTCGAACTCCATCTTTAAACTCTCTTTCTTACTTGCGCAATTTTTTCTCTTTTCTTTTGTTTCCTTCTCTGCCTCCGTCTGTTTTTTTCTTCTATATGTGATATTGTTTTTTATATGTATTGTGTGTGTGAAATGGGATTAGATTGAGTGGATAGTTGGGATTTGGGGAATTGGTATGTGAGGGGTGGACGTGTGAGTATTTGTGTGCAATGTGAGTGAAATGTGTGAAAGGTGGGGGAGTGAAAATTGGGTTAGAGTGAAAATCTGCACACAGTTAATGAACATCCGGAAATAAGATAACGTGGATGTGCTTGTTGAATCACTTTTGAAAGTTAAATTGTTATCAAACTCTTAAAAGTCACGTGAATGCTTGTTGCTTCTTTATTTTTATATATGTTTTGTTTATTTTCTTTTATAAGTGAAATTTAATTAAACTATTAAGACAACAAAATACTAATTAACTAACACACATATATATATATATATATATATATATGCTTTAAGTAATATTAAGAAAGATTCTATAATAAAGAAAATATTTACACTAAAATAGTATATAATTTGGGTGTGGTAAAAAATTAGGTGTTCAAACATACCATTTGAATTCCTTAATGAATGTTATGGGCATAGAAAGTCATATCGCCTTCACCATGATGAACTTGCCATTACTTCTTTGGGTTGGACACACCGCCGAGTTTTTGTATTCATTGTCTATTTCTTGGGATTGCTGATATTTTTGATGAAAGGGGAGAGGATCCACACTCGCGTAGCCATGGTCGCTAGGACTTTAATGGAGGTAATTGAGATACAAACTTACACCATCGTCCCTATGATCTTGGCTGAAATGTACCGGGCTCTAGATCGATGCAAAAAGGGTTATGGGCACTTCGAGGTTTGTAATTTGTTGCTGCAGGTATGGTTATTAGAACATTTCCAGAGAGGTGAATATCGTCAAGAGATTCTACGACGACCACTATATAGCCTATCATCATCCGAAAATAATGACATTTATCACAGATAGATTTGCGCAACCTGGAAGTGTTGTGAGCGGGGTGCGCTTCTTCAGCAACTTGACTGATACAAAGGTACATTGGATGTTCGAATGGTTCCCTAGCAGCGAGTTCATCATCAGGTCAAGAGAAATCACTCATCTAGTGTTGATCGGGTTAAGAGGAGTCTATCTTTATGCTCCTATAAGGGTAATGAGTCAAGCGAAAAGAAAGCAGGTTATACAACGGATTTCCAACATGGTCCAGTACAAAGCAGACTTTAAAGGGAACGTCATTCCATTCAAATTCGAGGCACATCATATATGGAATCAAAAGGTCATCATGGAGAAATATACTATCGAGCCGGACAGGTATCATACCGGCCATGTGTACTTCTACCCATCATGGTTGGTAGATGATATAGAAGGAGATGTAAAGCCATAGATTAATCTAAAAAATAGGGTTATAGATGAAGTTGTTGAAGAACAAGTCAAGTATAGGATGCTGCGCAAAAGGGTCTTCGAGTCTGAAGCTAGGCATTTGGAATAGCACAAAATGGATATGGAAGCAATCAACAAATGGAAAGAAATTGCTACTAAATCAACAGAGAGTTTGGAATATTTGGAGCAATGGTTAATGGAACTTGAGGGGATGATGAGGTAAAGGGTCTCAGATTTCCAGAATACAGAGGGAAATGAAAGAGGGCATCTAGCAAGGACCTATCTACTATTGGACATGAGCGACCTGGGGAACTTGATTGATGGATCCAAGAAGGCCAAGCATGGAGAAGGTCCCTCTGCGACCAAGTAGATTAGGAAACAATATTTTTACCGCTTTCTAGATATGATTAGATTTTGATTGTAATAAGGAAAATGCCATTAGTGACTCTTTTCTCATTATTGTCGTTTTAGTAAGGATTTGGCTCATTTTAGCATTAATGAAATGACACAATTATTGGCATCAATTTTCTCCAAATCTATGTGTCGCTTAGGCCTACCTCGGGCACAACGAGGTCCCTCAAATTAGGACGCGCATTTATTACATACATATTTAAATATCGCAAAATATTCTTTTAATACTCCTCACTGACTTGGTTACCTTTTTATTTTCTTTTCTTTTCTTTTGATTATTCCCATTCCCCAAGGTTGGTTCGTGCATACTGGCATCGTCGACATATCACACCAGATCCAGAGGTCCTCCACCTCCTGCTCCACCAAGTGATCCCAAGAATAAAGGAAAGGCCAAAATGGATGATATGAGTGGTATCAGGAAAGACAATGCTACCTATGCAAAGAATATTGAAACCTCAGATGGTCGGAGTACTCCGACACAGAACGATTTGGTCTTACTTCTGGAACACAAAACATTGGAGCTACAAGGGGAGCTTGAGCATGTCCGGAACTTGGCAAACCTTTCCCTCACCCTAAACATTCCCGACATTAACCAACAAAACAGAAACGCCTAAAACCCGACACCTCCCCAAAACACACAAAATCAAAATCCGCAAAATCCTCCCGCACCTCATCAATACGACACACCTCCTAAAAAACCTAATCCTCCACCAGTACCTACCCCTCCATAGCACCATCACCATCCAACTCGGTACCCACAAACCACCACTTACCACACTTTTCAAAATGTACCAGAACCTACCCCTGATTCCCAAAACTCAACCAACGACCACCACAATGCGCAGATTAATGGAGTCCATCAGGCAACCGATATACATGGAAATCTTAACCCATACCCCATACCCCACAACAAACCCTATACATACCTGAATCCGCCGAGAAGGACCTGCTCATCAAGAACATGGCAGAAGAACTCAAGAAACTTACTGGAAGAGTTCAAAGTGTTGAAGGGGTAAAGGCATTGAGGGTTTAGATTATGAAAATTTGTGTATTCAACCGGATGTAGAACTGCCAGAGGGTTACAAACCCCCTAAGTTCGAAATGTTTGACGGGACTAGCGATCTGAAGGTGCACTTGAGAACATATTGTGACAAGCTTGTAGGGGTTGGCAAGGATAGAATCCACATGAAGTTGTTCATGAGGAGCCTCACTGAAGATGCCATTTCTTGGTACATCAGTCAAAACCCAAAGAAATGGTTTAATTGGGTGAACATGGTGTCGGATTTTATGGATCGGTTCAGGTTTAACACGAAAAATGCACCAGACATTTTCTATATTCAGAATCTTAAGAAGAAGCCAACGAAAACTTTCCGCGTGTATGCTATTCGATGGAGGTCTAAAGCTGCAAAAGTAAGCCAACACTGGAAGAAGAACAGATGAATAAGTTCTTCGTCAAGGCTCAGGATCTGCAATACTACGAGAGACTGATGGTTATTGAGAACCATAAATTTTCTGACATCATCAAGTTGGGAGAAAGAATATAAGAAAGGATCAAAAGCGGAATGGTGACAAATTTTGAAGCACTCCAAGCCACAAATAAAGCCTTACAGTCAAGAGGTATCTCCAAGAAGAAAGAAGTAGGTGTAGTGATGGTAGCCCAAGATCCAGAATATCCTCTTACATACCAAACACCCCCACCCACATATCAGCCTTCACCTCCCGGATACCAACAACCTGCCGTCACTTACCATACTTATAACACCAACCAGCATACTACCATTCACTACCAGCCCCCCAAAACTATCAAAAACCTAGGCCGAATTTCGACCGCAGACCACCGGGACAATACACCCCAATTACAAAACCCATAGACCAACTGTACGAGAGACTGAAGGTTGCTGGTTATGTCACTCTCATTTCTGCTGTTGCTATGGAAAACTCCTCCCAGTGGATTAATCCAAATAAGACATATGCATATCACTCAGGCATAAATGGTCATACTATTGATGAATGTCGCACTTTGAAGGATAATATTTAGACATTAATTGACACCAAAGTTATACAGGCAAAGGAAACCGCACCCAATGTCCGTAACAATCCTCACCTGGATCACATGGGTGAAAGGTTAAACATGATAGAGACCGATGAAGAATGGGACTCGGAAGGGTCAATTGGACTCATTCGAGAAGGGGATAATCCTAAAACATCCCCAGTCAGCCTCACACTTATCGTGGTACAAACTCAGGCACCGATTGAGGTTGAGGTAGCTGCACCAACTCCGTTTGAGGTGGAAGTGACAACACCCTTCACCATGATGGTAACACCTACACCGTCTTTTAAGTTTGATGCTATACCTTGGGACTATGTTGCGGAAGCTAGAAGGAAAGGAAAGGCAAAAATGGAAGAATCAGGTGCAGCACAGGGCATGACCAGAACTGGTAGGGTTTATACACCCGAGCATTTGGGAAGAACAAGCAAAGAAGTTGCTTCTAAGCTGCCTGTCATTGAGACTGGCCCAGATGATCTTTGGAGAAAGGTGCAGGTGAGAGAATATTTTTTGGTTGATCATCCGAACAAAACCCCTGCTCAAATATCTATTTTATTACTGATGTAGAACTCTGAGGCGCATAGGAATGCCTTGATGAAGGTATCGAATGAAGCCTATGTACCCAATAACATCACCAGTGGAGAGATGGCCAACATGGTGGGGCAAGTGTTGGAAAGCCACAAGATCACTTTTCATGAAGACGAGCTACCACTAGAAGGATTAAGTCACAATAGGTCACTGGATATCAAGTGCAATTTGAGGCCAAATTCATTACCAGGGTCCTGATAGATGGGGGTTCGAGTCTCAACATCTATCCACTAACTACTTTGAAAAGATTGGGTAAATGTCTGCACGAGATACGAGCAAGGAGTATGAATGTGAAAACATTTGATGGGTCTCAAAGGGCCACAATTGGGTAGACCAACCTCAACCTATAGATGGGTTTGGCCTGGTTTGATTTTGAGTTTCAAGTATTAGAAATATCCGCTACATACAATCTTCTGCCGGGATGACCTTGGATACATGTCGCTGGGGCCGTAGCTTCTAATCTACATCATGTCGTGATGTTCGAGTGGAACCATCAGGAAGTAATTATCCATAGGGATGGAAGTAATCCCATTTACATTAACCAAACTGTTCCGGTCGTCGAGAATAAAAGGAAGTTGGGTGGAGAGACATACCATCGCATCGAACGTGTGAACGTAATTGAGAAAGATAAATGGTGGAGAAGTAAGATAGAAAGCATATTGGCATGGACAGGGTATGAACCTGGGAAGGGTCTAGGCAAGAATCTCCAGGGGATCACCAAACCGATACAGCTAAAGCGTCACGGCACAACTTTTGGGCCCTATGAATACACCTGGCACGAGTATCAGAATTAGTCACCGCCATGGCGTGGTCCTTACTACCCTCTGGAGCAACCAGTACCATATTTGAGCCATTCGTTTCATCAAGATGACATGATGTGGGGGTCTGAAGAAGATGAAGTTCTAGCTAGCATAAGGAATCTGTTCCTGGATGATGATGACATGGACTGCAGTGCGATAGTTGAGGAGGTGGAGGAAGAAGGCCTTATTATTTAGACAATAGAGAAGGGGGATGTTCTCGAGAATTGGACTGCTGCACCATCAAGGACGCGTCAAGTTCTTGGGTATCCTGGCCATTAGCATCATTTATTTATTTTTGAGAGCAATTTTACGAGCATTTAAGACATTTTCAGTATTTTGTTTTTAAACATTTTCATTTTGAAATAATTGCTCGAATCATTGAACTGCATTGGTTTGACGTTTATTAATGGATTGTTGTTTTAGTATTTACTATTATCCTTTACATTTTCTCTCGACAACGTTATTATTACTTACCCTAATGAACCTACGAATGTGACATGTAATGAGACAACGCAACATAAAGATAGTGATTTGGAGGATCTGGAAGAGGATCTAATACTCGATGAAATTGTTAGAGAGGTGGAAAATTTTGAAAACAAGTCTAAATCCAATTTGGATGAGACTGAAATAGTCAATTTGGGAGACTCTGAAATAGCACGAAAACTCGTGTAAGCATTCACCTATCGCCGTCAGATAAAGAAGAATACATCTGATTTTTGAAAGAGTATGAGGATATTTTTCATGGTTATGATGATATGACCGATTTGAGCACGTCCATTGTGACTCATAAATTACCTACTAACCCTATGTGTCCGCGTGTAAAGCAGAAGCTCAGAAAGTTCAAGCCAGATACGAGTCTGAAAATAAAGGAGGAAGTCACCAAGCATATCAAAGCCAAGGTTCTCAGAGTGGTTGAATATCCGACCTGGTTGGCTAACATTGTGCATGTTCCAAAGAAAGATGGGAAAGACAGAGTATGTGTTGACTATCGGGACTTAAACATAGCAAGTCTCAAAGATGACTTCCCGTTGCCCAATATACACATACAATCAACAACTGTGCCAAGCATGAACTCCAGTCCTTTGTGGATTGCTTCACGGGATATCATCAGATCTGGATGGATGAAGAGGGTGCCGAAAGATAGCCTTCAATACACCATGGGAAGTATTTGCTACAAAATGATGTTGTTTGGCCTAAAGAATGCTGGATCCACTTACATGAGAGCCATGACAACCATTTTCTATGACATAATACCCGAGGAGATCTAGGTGTACGTGGACGGCGTCATCGATCAAATCTAAAAAGGGTACAGATCACATAGCAAATTTGAGAAAATTCTTTGATCGACTTCGAAGGTATAATCTGAAACTGAACCCCGCAAAATATGCTTTTGGAGTCCCCGGTGGAAGGTTGTTAGGTTTTATCGCCAGCCGTCGAGGAATGAGCTAGACCCGTCAAAAGTCAAGGCTATCCAAGACTTGCCACCTCCAAAGAACAAGAAAGACGTGATGAGTTTCTTAGGGCGTCCCAATTACATCAGCCATTTCATAGCACAATCAACTGTGATCTGTGAACCAATTTTCAAAATGTTGAATAAAGATTCTGCAACAAGTTGGACTGAAGAATGTCAGAAAGCCTTTGATAGGATCAAAGAATATTTGTCCACGCCACCGGTCCTGGTCACACCGGAACCTGGAAAACCTCTGCTACTCTATTTATCTGTACTAGATGGGGATTTCGCTTGTGTCTTAGGACAACACGATGAGACAGGAAGGAAAGAATAGTCCATATACCATTTGAGTAAGAAGTTCACACCCTACGAAGCACGGTATTCTTTGCTGGAACGCACCTGCTGCGCTCTGACGTGGATAGCTCAAAAGTTGAGGCACTACTTTTGTGCCTACACAACATATCTCATATCAAGGATGGATCCGCTAAACATCTTCTAGAAACCCATGCCTACAAGGAAGTTGGAAAAATGGCAGATATTGCTGAGTTAGTTTGACACAATCTATGTAACTTAGAAAGCGGTCAAGGGACAAGCATTGGCAGATCATCTGGCAGAAAATCCTGTAGGAGGAGAATACGAACCACTGTAAATGTATTTTCCCAATGAAGAGGTATCATTTGTAGGAGAAGATATCACCGAAACCTACGATGGTTGGAGAATGTTCTTTGATGGGGTTGCAAATTTCAAAGGAGTGGGTATTGGAGCAGTTTTGGTATCAGAGATAGGTCAACACTATCTAGTATCTGCAAAGCTCAAATTTCCATGTACCAACAATATGGAAGAATATGAGGCTTTCATCTTGGGACTCAAGTTGGCCATTGACATGAACATTCAGGAATTACTAGTAATTGGTGATTCAGACCTTTTGGTGCAAAAGGTTCTAGGAGAATGGGATACAAAGAATACCAAAATATTATTGTATCTATACTATGTACAAGAGTTGATGAAGAGATTCACAAAGATAGAGTTCAAACATGTTCCAAGAATCCAGAATGAGTTCGCAGATGCATTGGCCACTCCATCTTCCATGATACAACACCCAGACAAGAATTTCATCGATCCTATTCCAGTAGGGATTCATAATCAACCAGCTTATTGTGCTCATGTTGTAGAATAAACTGATGGGAAACCATAGTTCCATGACATCAAAGAATATTTGGCAAAAGGAGAGTACCCGGAGCACGCAAATCATACTCAGAAACATACACTCCGAAGATTATCCAACCACTTCTTCCAAAGTGGAGGAATTTTGTACATAAGGACTCCGAATCTGGGGTTATAACAATGTATCGACACCAAGAAAGCATCCAAATTGATCGAATAGATACATGTCGGAACTTACGGACCTCACGTGAATGGCTTTGTCTTAGATAAGAAGATATTAAGAGCAGGATACTTTTGGATGACTATGGAAACGGACTGCATCAGGTATGTCCAAAACTGTCATCAATGCCAAGTACATGTTGATATGATACGAGTACCACCCAATGAACTCAGTACAACAAGTGTACCTTGGACTTTCTCCGCTTGGGGGATGGATGTCATCGGTCCAATTGAACCCGCTGCTTCAAATGGGCACAGGTTCATTCTAGTGGCCATAGACTATTTCACAAAATGGGTTGAAGCTGCATTGTACAAGGTTGTAACTAAGAAGGTCATCACAGATTTTGTTAGGGATCGTATTATTTGTCAATTTGGCGTGCCGGAATCAATCATCACCGACAACGCTGCCAACCTTAACAATGATTTAATGAGATCCATGTGTGAAACCTTCAAGATCAAGAATAAGAATTCCACATCATACATGCCGCAAATGAATGGGGCTATGGAAGCCGCCAACAAGAACATCAAGAAGATATTGAGGAAGATGATAGATAATCACAAACAATGGCACGAGAAATTACCGCTTGCCTTACTGGGATATTGTACCTTGGTTCGCACATCAACTAGGGCAACTCCTTATTTAGTGGTCTACGATACTGAAGCCGTCATTCCCGCCAAAGTAGAAATCCCTTCTTTGAGAACCATACAAGAGGCTGAACTCAGTGATGCAGAATGGATACGAAGTCGCTATGAACAACTGGCTCTCATTGACGAAAAAAGAATGAATGCGGTATGTCACGGTCAACTTTACCAGAACAGAATGTCCAGAGCTTTCAACAAAAGGGTCAAGCCCATGCGATTCACACCGGAGCAGTTGGTGCTTA
This sequence comes from Nicotiana paniculata, assembly GCA_005239505.1. NCBI lineage: Eukaryota > Viridiplantae > Streptophyta > Magnoliopsida > Solanales > Solanaceae > Nicotiana > Nicotiana paniculata. Next base: position 88,079 of record ML363686.1, on the reverse strand, counting down.
AGCGGATCTTCCCATATCAAGATGAAGCCAAAGGGAAATTTTTACCCAATTGGCAAGGGCCTTACATGGTTCACAGAGTACTAGCAGGAGGAGCACTCATACTTGCAGAAATGGACGGAGAAATTTGGCCAAAACCTATCAACTCAGACGCAGTCAAAAGATATTATGTTTAGATTTTTTACAGTTCTTCATCTGATGTAACTGAACTATGCTTGACCCCATTCCCGTTTAAGAGGGGATACGTAGGCAACCCTGTGGGTTCGTTCACATCTTTATAAAATCTTCATTTATGCCATGGTCAAAAATTGGGGCAGAATTTTGAGGAGTCCGGCCAACTTCATCATATGCAGAACAGTAAAAGAATTGCTTTAAAAGCAAAGAAGTCAAAATGTTTCTAAAAGTGTCACAGTCATTGGTCCATCTAAATTACTTGATATTTCATACTACTATATTTCAAATAACTAAATTCATCAAATGCATGCACATTTTTTCGAAAACTTTATTTTTATAAACAGCCAGATGTTGCCCAGGTTAACTCAAACAAGATCTCGAGACAGGAACAAAATCAAAGCGAGAAGGAGAAAGCACGAACTAACCTCCCTCACAAAACTCACAATATTTTTTTGGATGTAGGCACAGTGAGATAATAATATTTGTAGACACATCAGGTCACTACCTTCAAGATGGAAAATTATCACAAGCACCTCCAGCTAAGAAATGTTCTACTTTCTCACTATCACTCATCGTTTTCTTTGCATGAGGCTAAGACTTTCCTCCCTAATTTCATAAGGCTAAGCACTTCCTTACTTGCATTGTGACTAAGCACTATCTCCTCTTCTTGCATGAGGCTAAGCATTGCCTCCCAAATTGCATAAGGCTAAGCACTGTCTTTCCTTGCATCGAGACTAAGCATTGTCTCCTCTTCTTGTATAAGGCTAAGAATTTCCTCCCAAATTACATAAGGCTAAGCATTGCATTTCCTTGCATCAAGACTAAGCATTGTCTCCTATTCTTGCATGAGGCTAAGCATTGCCTCCCAAATTTCATAAGGCTAAGAACTGCCTTTCTTTGCAACGAGACTAAGCAATGTCTCCTCTTCTTGCATGAGGCTAAGCATTGCCTCCCAAATTGCATAAGGCTAAGCACTGCCTTTCCTTGCATCGTTGTCTCCTCTTCCTGCATGAGGCTAAACATTGACTCCCGAATTTCATAAGGCTAAGCACTGTCTTTCCTTGCATCGAGACTAAGCATTGTCTCCTCTTCTTGCATGAGGCTAAGTATTTCCTCCCTAATTGCATAAGGCTAAGCACTGCCTTTCCTTGCATCGAGACTAAGCGTTGTCTCCTCTTCTTGCACGAGGCTAAGCATTGTCTCCCTAATTTCATAAGGTTAAGCACTGCCTTTCCTTGCATATAGACTAAGCATCGTCTCCTCTTGTTGCATGAGGCTAAGCACTACCTCCTCAATTGCCTAAGGCTAAGCATTGCCTTGTCCTTGCATAAGGCTAAGCACTGCCTTGCCTCATGTTTAAATTCTCGCAATAATCCATATATACTTGCATGCATCGTGTTTTAAGTTTTCAGGTAATCCATGAAGTAATCGTTCTCCTAACGGGAGGAATATTTGCACTAGTTTCTGTTCAACTCACATCCTACAATTATTTCAAACGCAACCAATCACCATCAGTTACCCACTTTTACTTGATAACCATTCAGATACTCGTCTCGTTCTGAGATACATCCATAACGTTTTAGACTCACATTCACGATTTCGTATAAACTCATTTGATATTGTCCTACCCAAAAGAACCCTTTTCCGAAGTATACGACCGTTCCTATAACAACTTCATCGGTTCAGTTCACCGTTGGATCATGAACTACACACGACATGATTCCCGTAACACCAGGGATATGTAGGCAACTCAGGAACCAGGGTTCGACCTCCATTTTTTGAATCACCTCATTAGGTCAAAATCGATCATCATTTTCTTTACCCGACACTCTTTCATCATTTCCGAGTAAAAAAGGGCAACTGTTGATACCTAATTTTGTCTTCATATTTTCCAAAATACATATATACTTTCAAAATAACACATTTTCATCATTATTTAGTTTACAAACCTATACAAGCATTTTCTAATTTTCCATAATTTTTAGAGCTTTAAATTAATTTTCTTGCATTTAAATTATATAAATATTTAGTATTTATCCCTTTAAATTATCTTGTGATGAGTTAGTTGCCTAAAATTGTTATTTGTCACCTATAATATGTGTTTCAAATATTTTATTTCATTTCATATAAGTACATTAGCATTTTTAAACTATTTATCTAATTTTGCATGGCCTATATTCATACATAAAGGCTCTTCATTTTATATTATTTATTTCAAAATAGCATTTCTATATTTTTATAATAAAAAGTTATTAGTTTTAGTATTTCAATGTATAAATAATATTTTATTTTATTTATTAAGTATTTTTATAAATCATTTTTGATAAATTTTGGGGTATTTAAATAATAGCCTAAGTTTTACCTATTTTCGGACCCAAATTAACCAGCAGCCTAGCCCAATTACCCCAAACCCAAAACCAAACTACCCTTTTAAAATACCCGACCGACAACCCGTTTAAACGACCCGCCCAACCCCATTCTTTCATCTTGGCCATTGATTTCACATGATCAACGGCCCCTAATAAACCAACCCCTTTTTAATTACCCCCTTACGCAAAACCCTAAACTATTTCGTCTCTCCACAGCCGCCTTCACACCCTCTCTTCTTCTCTCTTAGAAACCCTAGCCTCCATACCCCAATCTTCTCCTATTCCAACTCAAACACGGAATCAATCCATGATTTACATGTGTCGTTCACTCCCTATGCACACTATAGAAATCATGCCATTAGGAGAAGCACACACTCATACTACTTGTCTACTAGCAAATCATGAGATCAAATGCTTCAATTATCCTTGTTGCTACATGTTGTTACAGAACCTGCCTATAGGAAATAAATATCGTTGAACTTTCCTTCAATTTGCATTGTTGCAGCATATTCACTAGAGATCATGCCTATAGGATTTTAATCACTTGTTATTGTATCGCACTGTTCACCTATAAAACATGTCTATAAGTTTAAAGTATAACAATAAAAATTAGTTCCAAGTGCTAATCGTTAGAGACCCTATTTATAAGATACCACTATTTGCCTTAATAACTATTAATGATGCCCCTCTCAACATTTTTTATCGCTCACTTAGGCCACTATCAAAAGCATGAGTAATTCTGGGTTTCTCTCGATAGATTCCACTGTCTTTAATACATAAATCACTTAGACACAACATATACAGGATAAATAACTGGAAATCTGCAATTTCAATAATCACTACGCAACAACTGTACAATCTCGTCTAGGAGCAACTCTTGGTTTATGAAATTGCTTGCATGCCTTAATGACTTGTCACATATAAATCATGTCTATAGGGATTTAAATTCTTAATTCTGAACTGCTTCACATACAATTTGTCTTGCGTGCATTTGTTGCTTAGGTGTGGAGGCAAACTCGATCCTTGACTACCTATATGTGAAGACCAATGTGCTTTGTATGTCGCCTAGTTTTGACATTTTTGAACAACCTAAGTGAGGTCTAGAACCATTCAAAATAGAGTTCCAATACCTCCTGGACCATAAGTATGGGACAGGAAGTGCACGAATAGGGTACGACCAATAATTGAATTAGAACTCTTTTAGGTAACAACTTTAGCTTAGTAATCGGGTAGCAGGAGATGATAGCTTGTGCCCGCTAAATAATATGAGTAACACCCAATCTCGAGGGAGTTACAAAATATTATTTATGTTGCACGGGATGATCCTTTGAGCTAAAAAACTTAGGACCCTCCATCTTATTTCTTTTTCTGTTTGGCTCAAGCAGTTGTACTCGTCTATTCAAAGTCTTTTTATAATAAAATTCTAAAACGTTGTGCTATATCTCTCCATTTGTTTATATAAATAATTCATACAATTCAAGTTCGGCCAAGAGCCACAGTTGTGGACTTTAAAGAGTGTCTAACACCTTCTCTTCGAGGTAATTTCGATCCCTTACCCGATATTTGGTGACACGGTCTAGTTAAAATAGAGTTATTCGCAAATAGGTGCCGTAACTCACCTTAAAATCGTTAGGTAGCGACTCTCCTCTTCGAATACTTCCTTAAAAGAGTTATCACATGTCGAAACCCGATTTCGCGAGAAAAATCAGCGCGACAAGAAGAAAGTTATTGGCACTTTACACCTAGAATTGTCCCTTATTCAGAAGAACAATGTCACATACAATATTAGGGTTATTTTTAATGAAGCACTTTTAGACCGAGGCGGATTCAGGATTTAAGATCTATGTGATTCAGTCTTTAAGGTTTTAGTATTGAACTCATTACAATTTAAAATTTGTGAATTCAAATATACCATTTGTTAGTATAATCTTTGTAAATTTTTACACATAAAATTATATTTTGTATCAGAAACATTGGATTCATATAAACTCGATTGTATGAGTAAAAACTTCATTTTATGTATTTGACCTAGTCGATCGTAATAAAGCCTTTGATGGTCGTGACGTGTTTTGACGACTCCAAAAGGTCGAGGCCAAACTTGAAGGACAAAGTGACGTCGAGGTCAAGCATACTAGATAGCTGGCGAAGACGAGGATGAGGTCCCATTCTAGGTACAAAATGGTGACCAGTCTAGGTTTTAGATTCCCGATGGAATATTATAAGGATAATTCCTTTTGTGTTACTTTCTAGGGTTTCATGACCCATGTGCCAATATAAATAGGAAAAGATGTAGTAAGAAAGGGGAGGGGACCTTTTGTAAAGAATTTCATCAACATTCTCTGTACAAGATTCTCACTTTGTTGAATAGGAACAAAGGTTTACTTTACACTTTTCTTCTTTTATCCCTCTCACCCCATCGAAGAAGGATCGGAATATACGATTGCTTATCATTATCAGAAAGACATGTGAGGAAATCATCCTTCTGGATTATCTTTGTCTCATCTACTATTTGAAAATCATTTATTGATCTCCTTTATATTTTCAACTCTTTATTGCTCCATTATTATCCCAAGTTGTCTTCTTTAACGTTATACATTAAATACTCACTGTAAAATATTTTATCTGTCTTTGGATATTGATATTGGTTATGATTAACCCATTTATTCAACAAATCGAATTGTATAAAATCAAAATGAAATTTTTTGGTCATACAGTTTGGCGTCGCTTGTAGGAATTCATAGTCAAACTATTAGTTTTCATTCAGATCTATAATGTTAATAACTTGCTAACCTAGTACACTGTAAGACTATTCCTTTCTCTTTGCATACAAAGACTCCATGGCAGGTAACCAAAAAAATTGACCGAGGAAAAGGAGCTAGAGCGGCAGACAACATCCCCCTCAATCTAATGAGTGCCATTGATGAAGGGTACGAAACTCAGGACGAAGAAACGACCTCTACGCCAACCCCCAGGCTAAGGAAGTCGTTGGCACCCTTCTGTAGCATGAACAAACCCAACAGAAAATAAGCTTCCACGTCCGCAGAGGAAGGAGCACCACTTGCCATAAAAAACTCCTAGAGGCCTGGCTAACTCACACCTTAGTCAGCGTGATGAGTAAGCAGGTCCCGTGCACGACCATGGAAACTCTAAAAACCCTTGCAGCCCATCATAGGAATGGGAAAGACGACCAACTAAGCCCTCCAACTTCAGGTAATACCTATACGATTACTTACATTGCAGGTGATGGCGTCCTCGCCGCCGTATTGAAAATAATGGAGGAGATGGAGAACAAGTACATAGAACTCAAGGAATATACGAAAGAACGTCAATAAAGGGTAGACAAGATAGTAGCTTCCCCTAAATTAGCACAAAATAGAGACAATGACAGATTTATAGAGCAATCGTATAGGGAAGAACCAGCTCCGCATGCCATACCAAAAAACTTTAAGATACCCCCGTACTTCAGAATCTATGATGGGACGACTGATCTTGAGGACCATGTGACCTATTACGTCACTTCAGTAAAAGGCAATGATCTCACCTAAGAACAAGTGTCCTTCATATTGTTGAAAATGTTCGGTGAAACCCGCACAAAGGGAGAATTGACGTGGTATTTGCAGCTACCAGCCTACTCCATATAAACATTTGAGGAGATGGCGGACAAGTTCGTAACAGCACAATCCAGGGTCAAGGCCGAACCAGGGTAAACGACATATTCGCCATGAGGTATTCCCCAAGGGAAGGGCTGAGGGACTTCCTATCTCGATTTAACAGGGTAAGGATGACCTTACGAAATATCTCTGAAGGAATGGTTGTAGCAGCCTTCCGTAACGGGCCAAACATAGAAGGGTCGAGGGCGACCAAAAAGCTGCTCAGGCGATTTATAAAATACCTACCGTCCACCTGGGATGAGATCCATACACCTATTGTTACAAGGTCAGAGTCGATGATAAAGACCTCAATGGGCCAATCCGATGACTCACCTCGGAGAAATCCAAAACCAAGAGGTAACTCAAGGATTATACGAGGAGAGGCCCTCTAGTGCTGAAATCGGGAAAAGATCAGCATCAACCTTACATCAGACCACCCGTCCCCAACGTCCAAGCGAAAAGGGTCCCTTTAGGCCAAGATCAAACATACCCAAAAGTGACCGAGATATGGTTCCTTTACTATCTGCTCGTAATTTCTGTGTGTCACCTACAGATATGGTCTACGCACTCCCCCAAAAGTCTCTGAGGTATGGTTCCTTTACTATTTGCTCATAATTTCTGTGTGTCACCTACAGATATCGGCTGAGGGACTTCCTAGCTCGGTTTAACAGGGTAAGTATGACCTTACCAAATGTCTCTAATGGAACGGTTGTATCAGCCTTCTGTAATGGGCTAAACAAAGAAGGGTCGAGGGAGACTAGAAAGTGCTTAGCCGATTTATTAAATACCTACCGGCCACCTAAGATGAGATCCATAACGCCTATTGTTACGAGGTCAGAGCCGACGATAAAGAACTCAATGGGCCTACCCGATGACTCACCTCGATGAAATATGAACCCAAGAGGTAGCATAGGGATAATACGAGGAGAGGCCCTCCAGTGCTGCAACCGGGAAGAGATCAGCATCAACCTTACATCAGACCACCCGTCCCCAACGTCCACAACGAAAATGGCCCCTCTAGGCCAAGATAAAACATCCCCAAAAGTGATCGAGGTATGGTTCCTTTACTATCTACTCATAATTTATGTGTGTCACCTACAGATATGGTCTACGCACTTGAGAATCTCAGGCTGAAGGTGAAGTGGCCATCGAATATAAAGTCTGACCCGAACACGAGGAAGTCAGACGCCTTTTGTAAGTTCCACCAAGATCGAGGATTGCCATGCCCTGAGGTTAGAAGTGGTGACCCTGCTGCAACAAGGACATATCAAGGAATTGCTTAGCGACAAAGGCCAAAACACCTTAGCAAAGGGGCGAGAACGCCCATGCCCACAAAGCCGCCATCTCCTACTCATATTATCAACATGATTATCGGAGGCAGCGATGACACCTCCATCAATGGAATCAAGTACACTGCCACTCACAAACTTAAGAGATCGATCACCCACGAACGGTATGAGGACCTCGAAGAAAGTATCATCTTCGATGAGTCGGATACCGATGCTTGACCTTCCCTAACAATAATGCACTCGTTATTACTTTAGGCATTCTTGATACTGATGTTAGAAGGATTATAGTTGACGACGGAAGCGAAACATGCATTATTCATCCTCGAGTCCTTGTACAAATGTGACTCGAGGATGAGATAATGACGCACTGCATCACACTAACGGGTTTTAACAATGCAGTTGAATGGACTTTGGGAAAGATCACCCTCCCCGTCCTCTCCGGTGGAGTGATGCTAGATATCATATTCCATGTCATGGAACAGGACACGGTGTACAATGCGATAGTGGTCCGGCCATGGATACACCCCATGAGGGTAATCCCTTCTAGCCTGTACCAAGTAATCAAGTTCCCATCCCCTTGGGGAATATTCAGCATACGAGGGGAACAACTCACATCCAGGGAATGCTACCGGATCGTCCTAGATAGTATGACTACTCAACAAAAGAAAGAAAAGAAAAAAGAAGCATAGTAGTCAGCGGGGTCGAGGTCCCTTCCAGTCGAAGCTAAAGACACCATTGTAGAAACGGCGAGGCCGCTGAATCAACCATAAGGACCTCAAGACCATCCAGCTATATCCAAGAGACCCCAGGAAAAACTTCTACATAGATGGCAAGCTCAGGGACCCAGGTAAGTTCACTCAATTCTTAATAACTAACGCAGACTTATTCGCTTTTAGCCATGAAGATATGCCAGGCATCCCCAAAGAGATAGCTATGCACAAGTTGAATGTCGACCCCTACTACCCTCCAGTAAGGCAAGTCCGATGAAAGTTAAACCCCGCCATCAACGAGGTCGTCCATGAAGAATTGGAGAAACTCCCGGCAAATGGCTCTATCAGGGAGTTAAAATACCCCAAGTGGATCGCAAACGTAGTAATGGTTAAAAAAAAAAGAATGGAAAATGGAGGATGTGCATGGACTTCACCTACCTGAACAAAGCCTGCTTGAAGGATTCATTCCCATTGCCGCATATTGACCAGCTCATCGACGCCATAGCGGGACACGGGTTGCTGAGCTTTCTAGACGCATACTCGGACTACAACCAAATACTTATGGATGAGGACGACCAGTAGAAAACTACGTTCATCACTCACAGGGGGGCGTACTGTTATAAGGGTCATGCCTTTCGGGCTAAAGGACGCAGGGGCCACATACCAAAGACTAGTCACAGAAATGTTCAAAGACCAGCTCGGCAAAACCATGAAAGTATACGAAGATGACATGTTAGGAAAATCCTTCAGGGTTAAGGATCACATCGACCATCTAAAGGAAACATTCAAAATACTAAGGAAGTATGGGATGAAACTGAACCCCGAGAAATGTGCATTTGGTGTGACTTCAAGAAAATTTATGGGTTTCCTGCTATCTCAACACGGAATAGAGGTCAACCAAGATCAAATTAAGGCCATCGAAGGGATATCAGAGCACCTAACTACCAAAAAACAAGTCCAAACACTAATGGGTCGAATCGTCGCCCTGTCCAGATTCATCTTGAGGTCGTCTGACAGATGCCACAAATTCTCCAACGTACTCAAAAAGGATAATGGCCTCGAATGGACACCCAAGTGCAAACAAGCTCTAAAGAAGCTCAAGGAATACATTTCATCACCTCCCCTACTCCCGAAGCCTGATCCCGGAGAACGTCTCCTCGTCTACTCGTTTCATAGGTAGTGGTAAGTGCAGTCTTGGTTTGAGAAGACAAAGGTACACAATCTCCAATTTACTATTTCTGTAAGACACTTATCTCCAATTTACTAGCCCTTGGCGTAGCTTCAAGAAAGCTTATAGCATAATTCCAATGCCATCCCATCTTGGTCGTCACCACATTTACTTTAAGGAGCATACTGCACAAACCCGAACTATCGGGGAGGCTGGCCAAATCGGCAATAGAGTTTAGTTAGAACGACATCACTTACGAGCCTCACATAACCATAAATTCACAAGTGCTCGCGGGCTTTAGCACCAAGGTAATGCTTGAGGCCGAAAAGGAAGACAAGCAAATTTATGGCCCGATGTAAGTCCTGTAGGTCTTGCACCCAACGGTACATCTAATACATGCGGGTTCAGACTGGGACTCGTACTCGAAGTCCCCACCGAAAAAGTAGTCTGCCAATCTATAAGGTGCATAGATATGACTAACAATGAGGCCAAGTATGAGGTAGTAATTACAGGACTAAGGTTAGCACTCGAGTATGGGAGAGGTGCCTAAGACTATGCTGCGACTCCCAGATCGTAGTCAACCAAATAACTGGGACTTTCCAGATCAAAGAGAAGAGGTTGCGAAAGTACCAGACCGAGATCTACAAACTGTTACCAAGATTTGATGAATGTCAGTTCAACCAGATTCCACGAACCCTAGAACATTGAGGCAGACGGCCTTGCAAAATTGGCCACCGCAACAAAAAGCATAACCTCTAGGGACAAAATATGGTGCATCTCCTCAGATGAGCCTTAGATCACGTCAAGGTAAAATGTATAAACTTAACCTAGGACTGGCGCAATTGCATTATAAGTTACTTGCAGGACAGTGTTCTCCCAAATGACAAAAAGGAGGACAGGAATGCGAGAATGCAAATAGCAAGGTACAACCTCCTCAACAACGAATTGTATAAAAGGACGTAGGGGGGCCTTGAAAAAATGCTTAGGCCCAAACCATACGTAACACATCCTCGAGAAAGTCCACGAAGGTCATTATGGCAGTCACTCCAGTGACCGAGCACTTTCCAGATGCCTCATATGCGTAGGATACTATTGGCCCACCATAAAGGAAGTCACTCTGGAATTCATAAAGAAGTGTGAACAATGCCAGAAGTACGCCCCAATAATCCACCAACCAGGCGAATACCTCCATTCTGTCACCTCGCCATGGCCGTTAATCAAACAGGGGATGGACACTATGGGATCACTCCCACCGAGATGAGGTAACATTAAATTCCTTTTAGTTTTGATTGATTACTTCTATAAATGGGTAGAATCAGGCGAACTTTTTATCTCCCACATTCGTGAGCAGGAAGTAATTAACTTCATCCAAAAAAACATCATCTGCCAATTTGGCCTGCCCAAAGAAATAAGTTGCAACAACGGACCCTAGTTCACAGGGAGGAAGATCACCGAGTCCTTCAAAAAATGGCATGTAAAAAGGATACTCTCAACCCACTACCATCCAGCTGCTAGCGGGCAAGCAAAATCCTCCAACAAGTCAATCTTGAAAATCATAAAAAAGAGGCTCGCAGATGCTAAGGGACTGTGGCCCAAAATACTCCCAGGGGTATTGTGGGCACATAGGACGACCAAAAAAAGATATGGGAGAAACATGCTACTCTATAATCTATGGGTTTGAAGAAGTCATGTCGATCAAAGTGGGAGAGCTAGCCTAAGGTACACCAATGAGAGCGGCAACTACAACGATGAGAACAGAAGGCAAGATCTTGATGAAGTCGAAGAACGAAGAGATATGGCGTATGTAAGAATGGTCGCAGAAAAGAAGAAAGCAGAGTGCTACTACGATAGAAAGGCCAATGTATGATTACTCAAAGTTGAAGATTATGCTCAAGGCCAGGACCCAAGCAGGAAGAGATCCCCGAGACAGAAAATTAGGAGCCAACTAGGACGAACCATACATGATCGAAAGCATGGCAGACACAGGTTCATTCCAACTAGAGACATTTGAAGGAAATCTGCTACCGAACAATTGGAACATCAGCCACCTCAAGTACTTCAATCCCTGAAAACAAGGAATGTCCCGTAAGTTGCACTCTTTTTCCCTCACTTGAGTTTGGTCTCACGGGGTTTTCTCGAGAAGGTTTTTAGGAAGGCAACACACGGGATGTTTCGCGATTAAATACGTGGGGACGACCGCATTTCATTGCCCAACTCCTCAAGAATATCCAAGTCGAACAATGAAGGGACTAAATGTACTATGACTGGGACTGGAATGCCAGTCAGTGCCCAAAATTTATGGTTTTCTCCAAACAAGCCTTAGGTCGATGCGATGTAATTGACACAAAATGTGATTAAATGACTAAGACATCTGGTTGTTAGAACTATTCTCCTGAGCCCGTTAACTAACGAGTACGTTAGACTAGCCCGAACAAAACTCCTCATCCCCTGGCCACTCCTCAATTAGGAGGACGTACGTTGGACCAGCTCGAACAAAAACTCTTCGACCCTTGGTCACGTCTCAATTAAGAGGATGTATGTTCAACCAGCTCGAAAAAAACCTCTTCGGCTCCTGGCCACATCTTAACTAAGACGAGGTATGTCCGAACATCTCAAACAAAACTCCTCATCCCATAGCCATATCTCAACAAAGAGAACATGTTTGACCAGCTCAAACCAAACTTATCGGCCCGTGGCACACCTACACAAAAGGTACTCACTTAACCTGCTTGAGTACAGTTCCCCAGCTCCACGGCCATCATGACCCAGAGGGCAACAAAAGGATAAATACATAAGTAAATCCACAACCAAAAAGACAAAAAAGAAAGAAGGCACATGCACAAAACAAAATAAAGTTTGATATATTCAGTCAAAAATTCTATACAAGGCGCACGAACACGTCAACAAAAAGAAAAGGAGAGTACAAAGGGCAGAACACCTAACGACCATCTTCACCTTGGTCTCCGCAGCCCTCTTCATCATCGCCTCGGTTATAAGCAGAGTCGCACCAGGAACTGTCTTCAAGCTTAGGGATATATTCTTCATCATCGCCCTCTACATTAAGCTGAGGTGTGTCGGGGTCGTAACCGCAAGAAAACCGAGCTTCACGAGCTTTATATCGAGCCTCCTCCAAGGCAATCTTGTAGATGAAGCCCGTCTGGACCAACCCTCAGACTACCTATACTCGAGCCTCAACCAGAATCCACCCCCCGTACTGTTCTCGCGGAATGGGCGGGAACTCAGAGGCATGAGAAGTGGAGGACCATTCAAGCAATTCGACATTCTCGTTCTCTACAACAGAAGCCCACTTATGCAGCTCAGCATTCTCTTTCTCCAACTCACCAATCCTCTCCTCAAGCCGAGCCTCTTTAGCATCATCCGTCAACTAAATGTTGTCCCGGTCAGCATGGAGACCTTTATTCGCTAACACGAAAAGGGAAACTCTCCTCCAAGATTGTCTCCGGAAAGACTCCGCCTCCTTGAACAACTTCTGCTTACAAGCTACCTCTTCCCCGAGCCGGTCCACTTCAAACTAGCTCCATCCAATCGATCTTACAGCTGGTCAACCTGACTTTGGAGATCGCGGCACTAAGCCTCAACACCCCTACTCAGTTCAAGCTCCTCGTCTTTCCACTTCAACGCCCCTTCCAGAGCACTGAGTCGTTCCATGGATGAGAGAAACTCTTCATCCTTCTTTTTCAGCTCCTCCCTCAGGGCAGTCACGTCACCCCCCCTACACACACATACACACGAAGCCTCCTATCAGCCTCTTTGTACTGTCATTGGTACTCCTTAAACTTTGTTCTAATTTTGTAGTAGACATGTTTCCTCATGTGCTCTCTCAGCACACTCTTGGTCTCCAGGATAACGGCCTATACATAAAGGAGAAAAGAGGAAACAAAGTAAGATTCAAGAGCAAACCAAAAGCTGAGAAGAAAAGGAAGTGACTTACCTTGAGAGCAAGGTCGGCGATGCTCTTAGAAAGAGTGACTCCCCGAGAGTCTGATTCTCAACATCGGAACAGAAGAGGTTGAATGCATGAATCACGTCCTTGGTATTTTTAAGTAGGTCGTGATGCACCAGGATCGTGATCGTCCTCAACCCTTCTTATAATATCACCTCCATTTGAATCGTCCCGCTATCGACCATCTCAAGCTCTTACGGATTGAAGTCATAATTAGATTCATCTCCAACGGACTCAGCCCACTTGTCGCCCTGCTCAGTTGGTAGTTTACTATTTCCCTTGTCGACAGGGTGGTCTGCCTGGGCTTGGTCGGCGGGCGTTGTTCCCTCACGCCACGAAGAGCTGAGATATTGAAAGAGGCATTCACAACGGCCTCATTCCCTTTAGACCGAAAAGAAGTCGCAGTGTCGGCTTCCTCTAACTGAGGCACATTTGGGGTTGCCCCTTCACCCTCTTTGATCAAGTTTGTTGTAATATCTTGCACCTCGGTCTCAGGGGAGGCTTCAGACAAGTCGACCACCGCAGGTACACCAGCTCCCCCATCTACAACCCTCCTTTTTCGAGGCCTCAACTCTGTGTCGCGTCGGGAAAAATCATCATCTACAACCTGGGAAGGAGCCGAGGGGAGAATAGATGAGGTAGTCAATCCAGAGGCAGAAGTAGAGGAGGCAACGCCACTCGTTTTCCTGAAAGAAGGTGTCGGCACCAGGTTCCTCCAACCTTCTTGGCGGGACCTAGAAAGAAACACAAAGATAAACGCAAAAAACCGGCGAACTTGAATGCAACATCAAATGAAGACGACGCACTAACATTATCTCTCGAGAGGAAGTCAGTTTGTATTTTTGCCAAAAGTCGGGCCAATTCCGAATCCCGCAGTACGAGGAAGGACCTGCCTGACCCAGTCGGCAAGTTCCGGCACCAACTGGAGGTTCCGAGCAATAACAGCAAGACGAGAAGATTCAATCCACAAATTTAAACATGCATGATCATACAAAGGAACGTGGAGAATTAAAATTTCTTAAGGGCGCGGTTCCATGCCTCCGGGAAGTCTGTGACATCGGCCAAAACAGACTCAATCTTGACGAAGAAGAAGTCAAGGAAAAATTGCCGACTACCCTTATTGTCCGCCTTAACAACTAGGGATTTGCTTCCACGGTGGCGAACGTTCAACACCGTGCCCTTATAAACATTGTGCATATACAGATGCACAAGATGTTGTAGAGTAATCTCGACGCCGGTAAACTCAGCAAACTTGGACAACACCTTGACAATTTTGAATATCAAGAGCGCGAGTTGGGCTGGGAAGGCTTGGTAGTGATGGCAAAATTCCTTCACCAAAGGGGGAAGAGGAAAGAGTAGCCTATGGTGAAGGAGTAGACATAAAAGATACTAAACCCTAGGCGATGAGTGTACATATCACATCACTCGCAGGTACAAGTTCCACCTTATCGTGAATGCCATACTTGTCTCTAAATTTCGCCAAGTGCCTCGCCGTTAAGGAAGATCGAAAAGCCTCGACCACCACCTCCGATTGTCGCTGCAAGTCGGGTTTCTTATCGGTATTACGAGGAACCACCTCATCCACTAAGGGGAGAGCCTCCACTTCAACAGCAGTAGAGGCATCTTCCCAGCCAACAAAGGTCGCAATGACTGGAACATTTATCGGAGTTCCCTCATTTATATTGGGAGCGTCTCCTCCACGAGCACCATAAGGAGAGCTAGACATACTTATGAATATATTGAAAGGGGGAGTAAGAAAGTTGAGAGAAGGGAAGAAAACTTTAGAGGTTAATGGGTAAAGTAAGAGAATGCGGGAGAACATGAAGAAGATACATGCAGTAAGAATGAAGAATAGGTTCAAATGGCAATGACCTTCCCCCCACCCCCCACCCCCTTTTAAAGGTGGAACCTCGGGACTCAAAATGATCCTTTATGATTGCAGTCGTAGTCGAAACGGTAGAGCCAATCCAAAAGCTACACTTGTTCTGGTGTGACGCATCAGGAACATATGTCACTTCAATGCATGATGTTACATCTCGACCACGTCAGACTCCCTCCAAAATTAACTCGGGAAAATTGAGAAAACATGATATGCGGCTCTCACGACGCCACATCGTCTGCCTCTGACACCGACCATGTCCATCATTATCCACTTATTCAGTCCGTCCTTGAGGACAACCTCGACCAGCGGAGGGACTAACTGTATGAGTGAAAACTTCATTTTATGTATTTGACCTAGTCAACTATAAAGCCTTTGATGGTCGTGACGTGTTGTGACGACTCCAAAAGGTCGAGGCCAAAGTTGAAGGACGAAGTGATGCCGAGGTCGAGCAGACTCAATAGCTGGCGAAAACGAGGACGAGCTCCTATTCTAGGTATGAAGTGGTGACTAGTCTAGATTTTAGATTCACGATCGAATATTCTAAGGATATTCCCTTTCGTTATACTTTCTAGGGTTTCGTGGCCCATGTGCTCATATAAATAGGAAAAGATGTATGTAAGAAAGGGGAGGGCATCTTTTGTAAAGAATTTCATCAACATTCTCTGTACAAGATTCACATTGTTTTGAATAGGAGCAAAGCTTGACTTTACACTTCCTTCTTTTATCCCTATCTCCCGATCCAAGAAGGATCGGAATATACGATTGCTTATCATCATCCATCATTATCAGAAAGACATATGAGGAAATCATCATTGTTGGGTTATCTTTGTCTCATCTACTATTTGAAAGTCATTTATTGTCATTTATTGCTTTCCTTTATATTTCCAAGTCTTTATTGTTCCATTATTATCCCAAATTGTCTTCTTTAACGTTACACCTTAAATACTCACTATAAAATACTATATTTGCCTTTAAATATTAATATTGGCTATGGTTAACCTATTCATCAATAAAATCTAATTGTATAAAATCAAAATCTATTTTTTGGGTCATGCTGATACATAAAGGTGCATCTACCTGTGCTTGTAGAAAGATTAAATGTTGCGAACATTATGATGCAACACATAAGCAACTCTATCTAGAAGCATCCATTTTGCCATCGTACGCTACTGACCGGATTGGGACGACTGCGTTTCTGGATTTAACAGACTCATTTTCTTGCAAAGTTGTGGAGCAAATTAATTGTCTCTTCTTCATCAAATGGGATAGAGATGTTGAAGTTACCTGAAGATCCAATAACATACAAAATATACACCTTTAAAATATATTTTAAAAAGATAAAGGTTCATCAGTATATACCCACTTGACATCTTCAACGATGATGATATAAGCAAAATATCCAAGAAATTGCATGAAAAAATTGGGCGAACTTTGTTAAATGCATGCATCAGCTAGCCACCACGTATACATTGTACACTTTCAAAAGGTAACGCCTATAATACCTAGTGAAAAGAGAAATTTTGGCAAAATATAAAAGAATTAACCCATCTAATTCAATTGTGATACTATAACTAGTTAACTACATATAGTACCTCACATCGATCGAGTATAAATAGGAACATTAAAAGAGCTTTACAGAAGTCTTGAATTATACAACCTATTTGAAGTTCTGGATTGGCTGCATGAATTACTTTATTGTCCATTTATATATTGGCAACTAAAAGAAAAGAGAAAGTAAAGCTACGTATCATTTGGGATTTAAACTTGAAATATTCAATTTAGTATTTGACTCATTATATTGTTGAAGATCTAATATTTTTAAGCTTTTAGTATATATATATATTCTTTGTATCAAAAGTTATTGATTCAAATAAACTACTAGCCAAAAAGCTACCGCATTGGTACATTTCTATTATATCCCGTACTTTATTTTAAAGATCGAAATTATTTTCTCACAAGAAAATAAGGTTATCTTTTTAACATATTAAGAATTAAGCGTACGAGAATTTATAATCTTTATATGAGATTAGAAAAAAAATAGAAATTGAGAAAATATATGTATTTTTACATGGATGTTTTAATGAAATAATAGTGTATGTATTGATTTTATATGGTACCAATATATATAAAGTACATTAAAAATGAGTAGTATTTTAAGTAATTTGATATATTTCTTAATTATACGGGTAACTGATTAATTACCGGGTAACGAAACATTACCTAATTAACTAATAAGTTGGATAAAGATTAAATTTCTCCCAACCACATGTGGCAGCATGTCACGACCCAAACTGGAGGATCATGACTAGCACCCGGGCCATACTTGCCGAGCACCAACGTACATTTTATCTAGCCTTCTTATTATCTTTAAGGGATAACGAGATCAATAAAAATAGTAGATATGGATCATGAACATACATCACATGGGATGAAAAGATTGCTAAGAAACTACATAAAAGGTACGAGCTACAATGCTGCCATGAAAGACTATACAACAAAAATAGCAAACAAGGCATACCCAACTATACATGAGTCGACACTTGTCTATGAGCCTCTAAAGGAGCATAAGTAATGCAACATAGCAGGAACAGGGCCCCGACAAACCCATAATATCTATAAAAAAATGCATACCAAGACCACGGCGAGTCCGGAGAAGGGATCTCGCCTATAACCGCTAAACTGGAAAGCCTATTGTGGTGGGGGAGCTTTGTCTACCTGTCTATCAGGACCTGCAACACGACATGCAGAGTCCACAAATAAAAGGACGTCAGTACGAATAAAGTACTGAGTACGTAAGGCAGGAAAATATAAATAAGAACAGTAATGTAAAGGGAGATGTAGGAGATACAACTTGTAGCATCTGAGTACTTCTAAGAGACATTAACATGAAATGCATGATACATATATACACACAATATTTTTAAACATCCGTCTCTGTGGGCATCATCATCATCATAGAACATTCGCCTCTGTGGGCATCATCATCATCATATCATCCCGGCCTCAAAGAGGACTCGGTAAATCCAACTGATCAGTGGTTGCACAATAGGTGCCATACCCGGCCAACTATAGCACGGCTCGGTAGAGTAAAATAGATACATATATATATATATAATGCATGCAGAACTCATTGGAATCATGTTCTGAACATTTCGGAGTGACGTAAGGTCGATATTCCCCGTACACATCATTAGGGCTAACTCTTCATTGAGAATATTATAAGAATAAGTACCAATAACACTGATAACATAAGAATAAGACAAGCAACCTCAACATCAATTGTTCCATAAGAAGGGAAACAATGTAAGTACTGCTAGCTTCTAAGAGTAGAGTATCTTTGGAAGCTCGTTCATTGCTTTATGTACAATCGGAGTCGTGCAAAAGAATGAAAGGGATAGCCTCAGATACCTTGTATATACTGCCCCAACCTCAAGCTATGCAAATGTCACAACTCCTTAATCTACAACAAGAGAAATGACACTATCGTTATCGTTTAAGCGTCATAACTATTATGTATTGACCACAACCTATTTTACGGTGAAACGGACAGTACCTCCCCTATTTATATGACTTCACACAAGTCAAATAATCACCAAACAGCCCAAACAACATCAATAATAATAATATTGAGCCTCCCAAAACAGTCCACACACAACCTAATCACTTCACACATAAGACGACCACCGTAGTTGCATCAAACGACCCGGAAATATTACAACGAACGACCAGCTCACAACCCTACATCTATATGGTGTTTCTCCACACCCTTCCTCCTCCAAAACTTCACAAAACATTAGTAAAATACGCAGCCCAACAACAACACAAAACAGTCCACTACAAGTCAAATAACTCGAACTCACGGCTTCCGATCACCGTCCCGTGAGTTCTAACTATTAGGAAACATATTTATCAACCTTCCTTGATATTTAAACACTTAAATAAAGATATTAGACGTTTTTTAACTATGAATTACCTTACAAAACACTAACTACAAAGAAAAAGGAGAGGCGGTATAATGACACTTACATCGTAGGGATCATTTTGATGTTATTGCTTCTCGATTTCTTGCCCGGAATGATAATCTTCTTTGAAACCCTAGAAGATAGCTTGAGGTTATGTTTATGGGTGTTTTCTGTTCGTTTTATGCTGAATAATTAAGAGAAATCCGACCTAAGGTTTTTATATATCAAGTTTGGAAAAGTCAAAGAGATGCTAGCTTGGCACCCTAGGATTGGTCCATCTTCCGACGCTTATATCTTTTTATCCTGACGTCGTATGAATGAACGGTTAAGAGCGTTGGAAACTAAATTCCAAGACCTTAAATTTGGTATATTATATATCCCAATAATATCTCATATAGCACATGAAATGTATTGCTCAAAAAGCTCTAGTGATCCACCTACTTGTCACTTATGATGTCTGCGCAGTCTCGCGAAACAGCAAATATCTCTCTCCTACATCGTATCAATGAAAAGTTTAATGAATTGAAAACTAGACTCATAGATCTTAAATTTGGTTGGTATATCATCCAATAATTCTAATTATATTGGTATAAAATCTCATTTACATTTGACCTAATTTTAAGAACATTATGAGTGTAACTTGTGAAGACCTTTGCCGACTTTTGTTCCACAACTTGCTTGACTTCAAAATGTAGAACAAAAATATCATACGATAAAAATTAACTCATAGAATAACCTCCTTATCATGTAATGAACCATAGTCTCACCCTAAAGTACATGTTATAACATTCCAAACTCGTCGACTTTCGACGAAGCTTAGTTTCTTNACTCGTAATTCATGATCTTAAATATTTGTAACCTCCAACGTAACATGATTAACTTACTTTATATTCCATCAAATAGAATCTTATTTCTGAGCTTACATCAATTGACTTACGATGTACTCTCACGTACGGAAACATGGGGTGTAACATCATTCCCCCCTTTGGAACATTCGTCCTTGAATGTTGACTAATGCACTTTTCCATATATTAAGCAATAAATCTTATGAATAATTTAACATTGTATTTGCTATCTAGGGAGTTGATCGGTGAATAAATCCAAAGGCTAGAACATTCCCCCATTTAGGCCTCTTTCTCACACCACGACTTGTGGTCGAACTCCTTTCAATGTCGTAACTATTTCTACCTTCTTTCATGCAGCCTAGAAATTTCTAACCTTGAATGTGCGCCAATGCGACTCTTATCTCTTTTCTATTTCTTGTTAGCTTTTAACCTATCTTTATGATTCACTTGGTGGAGATATATTGTACTATGACAAGCTATCCCTCTAGGCATCTATAGGTGTACTAAAGTTCTTTGTTTGGTATTTTGTTGAACTTACGACTATTGTTATATCTTGTTTCATAGCCTCAGTTATCTATGCTTATGGCTTTACCACTACTAGGTAGGTCATACTATACCATAACTCCTACTTAGGTTTATTATTATGGAGACTTGCCACCCAACTCCAGGTTTTTTTCTCACGGCTTGTCCTATATGTATAAATCTAAGCCATTTAATGCTTCCTTATTACCGTCCATCTTAATAATGACAGCATAATCTCATCTCATACTTTGTAACTTTCATCCATTCATTGTTGATTCACCTTCATATTGATCTATAATCTACCACTGATAATTTAAAATCTCTTATGTAATATATCGTCACTAGGGCTCACGTCTCATCGGGGAACATCTGAAGTGATTTTCCTGATCCACTTAGGGACGATACTATAATGCAATAATTGTATTTCATAGCATCCCAATGTGATTCATCTTATGGGGGTATTCTAATCAAGTGCAGTTCATTAAATACTTGTTCTCTAAATCATTACTCAGTCAAAGGTCTAAACGCCATCCTCTTATCATTTATCACAATTACACCCTTACTTTACTACCATGGTAGCATTCTATCTCTTCTAAATGCTCCTAGTTTTAAACTACTTTGAGTTCACTCATGATATACTGGGCTTTTTATAACTGTATGAAAACCATCAGATCTCTTGTTGTGATGGGTTTAATCCCGAGGAATTACCTATTCTCGTCACCTTCTCACACACCTTTTCTTATCCTTACTCCTGCCTAGCTAAAACCTTGTTGCTCTACCATACTTTAGCTTGCGACCTACGCACATCTACTTATACTACTCGTAACCTTCCTTTCATCATGTTAGCACCATAGATTTCCTTTCACGCCTTCTCAGTTGTCTTTAAATGTAAACAATTACTTTTCCTGGTCGTTCTGCCACTTGCTGCATGGATACTTGGCCTATCTTAGTGCCCATGAATACGGGAGTTCCCTGTAACTCATATGATCTCAATTATCAACTTTTGATTGATTTTTTTTCTTCTTTCATTAGCTACTATAGGTTCCACTTTCTTATGGAGTGCATACAACATTATAGTGAGACTGTTGTTACATGACCATTTCTACTTTAGGTCACTATGCTTATGTTGAAGCCTGCTTCCTTATTTCCTCAGCTAGTCTTTCGTTGTAGTACTTAGGGAAGAACTTCTAACTCTTGTAAAGCTGAGACCTTATTACATTGTATATCCCACAGTATTTCTGATGTTCTTACTTGTCTATCATTATCCTTAGTTACTTACCTCCATGCCCTTGTGCTTGTATGGTTTCTTCTGAATTGAAATTTCAGTTGTCTCCGTTGTGGCACTCTCTTTTATTTCGTAACACTTATATTGTACCTTCTACTACCCCAACTCCTGTCTGAATATTTCTCGAGGATTACGATTTTGTATCTAAGAGACTGAATTTCCTATGCTGGGTTTCACTACGTTTATCTTGCATGATCTACTAATTTGCCTATATCCTCCTATCTATCCATAACTAGGCTCTTCCTGAATCAACTACTGACTACCCATTGGTCCACTCTCATATCTTTATTTTATGTAACGCCTCTTGGGTTATGTCCTTTGTCTTAACTTACCTCTTGTACGGGATCCTTATGTATCAAGTTTTCATTCCCACTTATATATCAATATCATCGAGTGTGAAACCCTTATTGATTCTCCCCAACATCATGCTTGCATAATGTTCTGGAGTTATATTATATCTGTAGGATATGAATAAATGCAATCTTATTCCTTTCACCTTTTTACCACATTCTTCCTTTACC
Organism: Nicotiana paniculata; assembly: GCA_005239505.1. Taxonomy (NCBI): domain Eukaryota; kingdom Viridiplantae; phylum Streptophyta; class Magnoliopsida; order Solanales; family Solanaceae; genus Nicotiana; species Nicotiana paniculata. The sequence goes on along the minus strand of ML363686.1, from coordinate 65,741 downwards.
ATTCGATATTTACCTCTTCATCTTTGGAATTTTTTTTCTACATCTTCACAGACATTACTCGCCTTGCGGTAACCCTTCCACACCGGGTATAATTGAACTTCGTACACACAAGGGTGAAACGTGGTATAACTGGCACATTTAGTCCCTTAAGCTTAACTCTGCTCATAGTGCTTGCTTTAGGGAAGCGTCTTCGTGAATGACCTTTAAAGGTTATTCTTCTATTGTTCATTCTATTATTGTCGAAACACCATCTTTGAAACGATGTCGACTATTACCAATTCCTTTGATCCCTAAATTCATGCTCGATTTTTTTTTCTTGTTTACTATCCCATACTAATTTCTATTACTTGGGGGGTCTAACTTTTCCTTATGGTAATCACGTGTGAATCACCAACTCATTTCTCGAAATGAGGGTCATTTCTCGAAATGAGGGTATGGCTTTATGGCTTACACTTTTGTATTGTCTCAAGGACTGTCTCCTCTCATTTTTTTTTTTCACTTGACTATAGACTTTATCATTATACCATATTCTGATTTACCGCTATCACTCATTTATAACCTTCTAGTCATAATGTTTCATTTACTCTCTTCTTATTCTCATGTTAATATCTCTGTCTATCGCCCTATTATAAAGATTCAACATGACGTTATTTCACATTTAGCTCCCCCTGCTTCGTATCACTGGTTCTTCGGGACGCCTAACATTCTTCTTCTTCTTTTTTCTTTACTAGTGGCTGGAGTCATACTAAGGCAAATATTTATCCCTTCTAGGATCCTACTGCCTATCTTCTGAAGTTTCTGAATATTCTAATATCCATATCTGACTGTTCTATTCTAGAGTGACCATATGGTTATCTCCAAATGAGAACTATTACCAAGTTCTGCACTACCCTTCAAAAATGTTAAATAATGATAACAATCTATCCATAATTTTCGGTTACTCCAATACCAGTTGGATCCTGATATCCTATCCTTCTCTTAAATTATTTCAGTTAGCTCCCATAGGGCATAATTGAGATTGGTATAGACAATTTTAGATATCTCTGCTACCGTTGAAAGTAACAAAAATGCTTATATTTCGCTACCAGAATTATAAATGCCGATAATCTTTATTAACTAGGTACTTCGTACCATTCTTTATCTTGCTTCTTTTACTTGCTAAAACTTGTATCTACCTTCTGATTCTCTTATTTCTTTTTACCATATGGGTAGATAGATATTCTTTCCTTAGAGCTCCTCATTAAGAAACTAACACATCTTAGTACACACATGATCTGCTGAAGCCCTCACATTTACTCATCATAAGCATGATGCAAAATTGAGTTCCTCTTACTCAACTCTTCCACAGCCATATTGCAATATCTTACCATACATCTTTCTAGATGTATGCATCGTCGTATTATAAATAAGATAGAATTGAGGAAATTGAGTTCTTACGATTGAGCTCTACCACACGATCTAGAGTAAGAAGAAAGAGTAACAGTCCTAAATGCCCTGTAGCCTCTTGCTTATAAGTGTGGTGCACAACACACCCATAAAAAAGACTCTACTAGACACGGCTCATAGACAACCCCTAGGACAGACCTGCTCTGATACCAAGTTTGTCACGACCCAAACTGGAGGATCATAACTAGCACCCGGGCCATACTTGCCGAGCACCAACGTACATTTTATCTAGCCTTCTTATTATCTTTAAGGGATAACGAGATCAATATAAATAGCAGATATGGATCATGAACATACATCACATGGGATGAAAAGATTGCTAAGAAACTACATAAAAGGTACGAGCTACAACGCTGCCATGAAAGACTATACAACAAAAATAGCAAACAAGGCATACCAAACTATACATGAGTCGACACTTGTCTATGAGCCTCTAAAGGAGCATAAGTAATGCAACATAGCCGTAACAGGGCCCCGAAAAACCCATAATATCTATAAAAAAATGCATACCAAGACCACGGCAAGTCCGGAGAAGGGATCTCGCCTATAACCGCTAAACTGGAAAGCCTATTGTGGTGGGGGAGCTTTGTCTACCTGTCTATCAGGACCTGCAACACGACATGCAGAGTCCACAAATAAAAGGACGTCGGTACGAATAAAGTACTGAGTACGTAAGGCAGGAAAACATAAATAAGAACAGTAATGTAAAGGGAGATGTAGGAGATACAACCTGTAGCATCTGAGTGCTTCTAAGCGACATTAACATGAAATGCATGATACATATATACACACAATCTTTTTAAACATCCGCCTATGTGGGCTCATCATCATCATAGAACATTCGCCTTTGTGGGCATCATCATCATCATATCATACCCGGCCTCAAAGAGGACTCGGTAAACCCAACTGATCAGTGGTTGCACAATAGGTGCCATACCCGGCCGGCTATAGCGCGGCTCGGTAGAGTAAAATAGATACATATATATAATGCATGCAGGACTCATTGGAATCATGTTCTGAACATTTCGGAGCGACATAAGGTCGATATTCTCCGTACACATCATTAGGGCTAACTCTTCATCGAGAATATTATAAGAATAAGGAAGTACCAACAACATTGATAACATAAGAATAAGAGAAGCAACCTCAACATTAATTGTTCCATAAGAAGGGAAACAATGTCAGTACTGCTAGCTTCTAAGAGTAGAGTATCTTTGGAAGATCGTTCATTGCATTATGTACAATCGGATTCGTGCAAAGGAATGAAAGGGATAGCCTCACATACCTTATATATACTTCCCCAACCTCAAGCTATGCAAATGTCACAACTTCTTAATCTACAATAAGAGAAATGACATTATCGTTATCGTTTAAGCGTCATAACTATTATGTATCGACCACAACCTATTTTACAATGAAACGGAAAGCACCTTCCTTATTTATATGAATTCACACAAGTCAAGACAATCACAAAACAGCCCAAACAACATCAATAATAATCATATTGAGCCTCCCAAAACAGTCCACACATAACCTACTCACTTCACACATAAGACGACCACCGTAGTCGTGTCAAACGACCCAGAAATGTTACAAGGAACGACTAGCTCACAACCCTACATCTATATGGTGTTTCTCCAAACTCTTCCTCCTCCAAAACTCCACAAAAAATTAGTAAAATACGCAACCCAACAACAACACAAAACAGTCCGCTACAAGTCAAATAACTCGAACTCACGGCTTCCGATCACCGCCCCGTGAGTTCTAACTATTAGGAAACATATTTATCAACATTCCTTGATATTTAAACACTTAAATACAGATATTAGACTTTTCTTAACTATTAATTACCTTCCAAAACTCTAACTACAAAGACAAAGGAGAGGTGGTATAATGACACACATGTCGTAGGGATCGTTTTGATGTTATTACTTCTCGATTTCTTGCCCGAAATGATAATCTTCTTTGAAACCCTAGAAGATAGCTTGAGGTTATGTTTATGGGTATTCTCTGATCGTTTTATGCTGAATAAAGAAGAGAAAGTCGACCTAAGGTTTATATATATCAAGTTTAGAAAAGTCAAAGAGGTGCTAGCTTGGCACCCTAGAATTGGTCCATGTTCCGACGCTTATATCTTTTTATCCTGATGTCGTATGAACGAACGATTAAGAGCGTCGAAAACTAAATTCCAAGACCTTCAATTTGGTATATTATATGTCCCAATAAGACCTCATATAGCACATGAAATGTATTGCTCAAAAAGCTCTAGTGATCCACCTACTTGTCACTTATGATGTCTGCGCAGTCTCGCGAAACTGCAAATATCTCTCTACTCCTACATCGTATCAATGAACGGTTTAATGTATTGGAAAATAGACTCATATATCTTAAATTTGGTTGGTATATCATCCAATAATTCCAAGTATATTGGGATAAAATCTCATTTACATTTGACCTAATTTTAAGAACATTATGAGTGTAACTTGTGAAGACCTTTGCCGACTTTTGTTCCACAACTTGCTTGACTTCAAAATGTAGAACAAAACTATCATACGATAAAAATTAACTCATAGAATAACCTCCTTAACATGTAATGAACCATAATCTCACCCTAAAGTACATGTTATAATATTCCAAACTCGTCGACTTTCGACGAAACTTAGTTTCTTCAATTGGTTTAGCTTCTAAGCTTTCCAAACCTCTTGGTACTCATTATTCATGATCTTAAATATTTGTAACCTCCAATGTAACATGATTAACTTACTTTATATTCCATCAAATATAATCTTATTTCTGAGCTTACATCAATTGACTTACGATGTACTCTCACGTACGAAAACATGGGGTGTAACACAACACCTCTTAAATCATATGTATGACTCTTGGTAATTTGTTGGATTAGGTGGCAACCTAATTAAAAATTAAAAGACACCTCATCTCACAATTTGAATAACAAGACTTATAAATGTAATATAACACATCATATTGGAAAAACTTCATCTGAACGTTACTTCATTCTAGGAGTTTGAGTACAAGCCATTTCAATTCTAACATTCCAATACAAAACAATGTTGCAATCACAAGTAATTTCTCAACAATTTCATTCTCAAAACACTATAATCTAATCAATTCTTATAAGTTTTCAAGGTTACTCCTTGCAACCAAATAATTCCAACAAGAATTATTAGCACATTAGGAACGTGAGATTTTGCGATTCTAAAGGAGTACTGTTTAACCTTTTCCAAAAATATCATACGGATTTATCCCTACTCCAGGTATGTTAAGGCTAATCATTTCTTCTTTTGGCATGATCCAAGTAATGATACGTATACGTAATGTTATTCCATAAGTGGTTCTACTCTGAGCAGTTAAGGATGTCTATGTTATTCATTCCTGTAAAGTGATATTCAAGCATGCCTAAGTATGTTCCTAAGTCTCTGATGAGGTATATGATAGAGATGTTAATGTTTATAATATAGTGATACATGTACATGCATCTTCATGCATTTACCACCGTGCTACGGCCGGTCAGGCAGTTACCACCGATTGGGCAGTTATGTATCATTATTTACCACCGGTTGGGTCATGCATATTCATTTACCACTGAGCTACGACCGGTCGGGCAGTCATGCATTTACCACCAAGCTACGGCTGGTTGGGCAGTTACCACTGATCAATTCGGCAGTCATGCATCATACGATATGGAAAATAGTATACGGGGCTGAAGTTTCCCACTTATAAAGACAAAAACTTCATCATACGGGGTTGAAGTTCCCCAAGTTACACTGGGGAACTTCAGCTCTAGAGCTGAAGTTCTGTCTTTTGTAAATGGGGAACTTCAGCATACGGGGCTGAAGTTCCCAAGTTATAAAGACAACAACTTCAGCATACGGGGCTGAAGTTCCCCAGTTACAAAGACAAAACTTCAGCTCTAAAGAACTTCAGCTCTAGAGCTGAAGTTTTGTCTTTGTAAATTGGGAAACTTCAGCCCCGTATGCTGAAGTTGTTGTCTTTATAACTGGGAAACTTCAGCTCTAGCGCTGAAGTTTTGTCTTTGTAATTGAGGAACTTCATCCCCGTATGCTGAAGTTTTGTCTTTATAACTGGCGAACTTCAGCTTAACTGGTGAACTTCAGCTCAGCGAGGGAAAGGGGAGCTGAAGTTAAAAAATGGGTACAAGTTAAAAGTTTTTAAAAAAACGGGTATAGATTAAATGGGGGCGACCAAATAGGGTGTCCCGCGCAATTTTTACGTTCATTTTGTACAGTATGTCTGAAGGGTCTTGACGGCTCATATGTATTCATGTTTTAAGAAAAATAGTTTATTGATACAGTGTTGCCCACTTACAGTTATGCACTACGAATTATTATCATGTTGGCTCAGGATAGTCACAGAAAGAATGAATTACATAATGGTTCGCTCGGGCCAGTACGCCACCGAATGCCAGCCACACCTCCCCAGATTTGGAGCGTGACAATTTCTGTTGGTGATATATATGTTAACATTAGAGATTTGGTTCCAAATTTACTCATTTGATTGCTAGCAAAACAAATATTTACGGGGGAGTACACTGTACAAGAATCAACAGTGTAATTTCGTCCTTTTTATTTGTTCTGTGGGGGACAAACCTTTTGTATTTGAATCTCAAAAAGATTTTATTTGTTGCCGTATCAAGTTTGGGAATTGACTCTCTCTCTCTCTCTCCACTATTCAGATTCATAGTCAGTTTGGCCAAGCTTTTAAAACCAGCTTATTTTGAGAAGTATTTTTTTTAAAAGTATTTTTGGTAAGAAGCAGTTTGTGTCACACCTTCTTTTTCCCGTAAAGGTGGGATAAGGGAGTTTTTTTCAATTTAAATGACATAATCGAACTTGGGATTATTTTTATTTAATTTCAGAGTCGACACCCGAATTTTTTACGATGTTCCGAGACACCATTTATTTGTAATATCCCAAATCGAGGAAAATTTTGACTTTGTGTTAAAGTCTGCGAAACCAGAAGACCGGGTAAAGAATTATGTTACGCCGGGAGAAGGTGTTAGGCATTCCTGAATTCAGTGGTTCTGGCACGGTCGCTTTTAATCATACATGGCTTAATTGTTTATTTACTCATTTTTAAGAACTATGTATATATTTTCCTTTTATCGCTTTTGAGAAATTATCCTGAGACGAGTCACGCGCACGTGTATTCATCTTATTCAGTGCGCTAAAAATCATGTCACGTGTAAGTGTACCTAATCAATAGCCCTTAATATTAAAATTATTTAGCCAAAGTCACGCGAACGTGTACTTTGATTTTTTCTAAAAATCAACGCTTAAATCATGTCACATGTACGTGTACACAATTGGTCACGCTTAATTATTTAAGAAAAATTTGGCCAAAGTCGCACGAACGCGTACCTTGATTTTATTTTGAAAAATCATAATCACATCACGCGAACGTGTACATAAACACGATGAGAATTAAAGCACGCCTAAAGCACTATACGAATGTTTGAGATAATTGTGAAAATCTAAAGTTTATGAATTTTGTTGTTTATAAAGTGGCCGAACTCCAAAAGGCTCAATTGGCTAATATAGGACAGAGATGATATAAAAGCCCAAATTCTTAATGACATGCCTATGACCTAATGGTCTAGTCCAGTAGTCAACCCACTGTTCCCCCATCTATTACCTTATTTCTTTCTCAATTAACACAAAAATAACATTAAAGTTCTCATCCCAGCAATTAAGGAAATAAATAGTAACATGAATAATTACAAACAAAACTACTACCAACCTAAACTTCTTTTAATTAAGTATGATTCATATGCATCAACTCTAAAGAAGGAACATAGTAAATCAACATGTAACAATACCGAGCAGTAAATGGTGAGCTGAAACATGAATCCGATAAATCAACCAAAATGGACTAAGTTAACTAGGACTACATAATGAAAGATAAGCTAATCCAGAAGAGCCACATCTGAACAAAAATCATTCAGTAAACTAGCAAAAGGAAATGGAGGTAAAATGAGTATAAGAATGGACCTTTCCCCGATAAACTTTCTTTATTTCACCAAAAGACCTCTAGAAAATTCGAATAACCTCGCCAACAACCTCAAAGCTCGACTGAGATGGTTTTTGGGGCTGCTTCGAGACTGTTTCTCGGCGAAAGGGGTAACGTTTGTGAGGCTGTTTCAGCAGCGTTTTCAGGGGAAGACGAGGCAATTTTGATGGCGTTTTTGGGGTTAATTTTCGCCGGTTTCCGGCGAAGTCGCGATGGAGGTGGTCGTTTGGAAGAAGGCAGCGCTGGAACTTTTGTGAAGAAGCGTGGCTGCTGTGAAGGTGTGGAAGGGGTGGGTATGGAGCTCACACGGCTGCTTCTTCTTTTATTTTGGAATTCGGTCTCTGTGCTTAGAAGATGAGAGAGTCCGAAAAATGGAGGGGGAGGGGGTTGTGAGAGTTTAGGAAGGAAGAAGAAGAAGAAGAAACGGTTGTTTTTGGGTGTAAGCTATATCTTTATTTTGGTCTTAGGTCCTTTTTATATAAGAAATTAAGTTTAAGTCCTAAGGTTGAAGATATATAAATTTTAGTTTTGGGTCTTAAAATTTGGCTAAAATAATATCTAAACTTTAGTTAAATCTCTTTTAATATAAAGTAAATATACTACATAATATAAAAATCAATCTAATTAATTAAACAAAATTATATGTAAAATATAAAACTATTTTTAGTATTTTTCAAATATCATGCTAAAAATAAAATTATGATTAGGTTAAAATCATCACAAAAATAATATTCCTATCAAAATACTAATATTTTCGAAAATAAAGTGAAACTATTTTTTTGTATTTTTTGACTTTTATGAAAGGTAGATAAACTAAAAATAACTAGATAAAATATCAGTTAGCTAAATAAAAAAAAATACTTTTGTAATTTTTTATTTTTGTGATAAAATAAAGTAATTTTTTATTTTTGTGATAAAATAAAGTAAAAAGGTCAAAACTAGTTAAAATAACGATATTAGACCTGAATTAAATATTTAAACGCTAAAATGTGTAAAATCACGGGGAAGGTCAAAAATTACATGTCTACAGTTTGTGTTTAGCTAATTAATTTAAAAAGCACTTTTGAACAGTAATTAGTGTTTGACCAAGCTTTTGAAAACTGCTTCTAAGTGTATTTTTCTCAAAAGTGCTTTTGGAAAGAAGCTATTTTTTTCTGCTTCTCAAAAATTATTTCTGTTTCTCCTCAAAAGCACTTTTTTTCTTCCAAAAGCTTGGCCTCAATTTTTGATCAAAAGTGCTTTTGGCTAAAAAAAAAAAAAGCACTTTTAACCCAAAAATAAGCTTGGTCAAACAGGCTATCAGATAGGTTAAGGATATGGGTATGAGAGTGCATCTTGTTCTTATTTATATTAAGCAAAAAAGTGAGCTAATTACCTAGATTAAACTTTAGATAATTTCTTTTAGGCTCCGGGAAAGTGAAAATAGCCAAGTTTTCGGACTGGTCATTCAAAAATAGTCAGCGTTTGCAAAGTCATTAAAAAATAGCCATTATTTTGCGGTAACACGGAAAGTTCGTGCACAATATACTGGAGATCGGTGCACTTGTGTATGAACTTCCAGCATATTATGCTGCAACTCCAACACGTGGAAAGTTCCAGCATAATATACTGGAGATTGGAGCACCTGCGTATGAACTTTCAGTATATTATTGCTGGACCGGTATATTATACTGGAACTCCAGTATATTATGTTGGAAGTCTGATATGCTTATGTTAGAACTCCAGTATAATATATAGTATAATATACTGGAGTTCCAGTATAATATATTGTAGTTCCAGTTTATCAAGCTAGAGTATTTTCTGGATTTTAATCAGTATTTTATTCAAATTTATCTTCACATGAAAACTGACTAATTTTAATTATTAAAACTATGACTATTTATAAATAGTCACTTGTAAAAATGACTATTTTTTAATTTCTCCCCGAGAAAATGATTCCACCCATGAGTTTCAAGCCTAAGTAAAAGTCACTCATCAAAATTGATCAAACTTATCCTTTTTCTAAAAAGGTGCAATACTTTAGTTTGCCGGTGAATAAAATGAAATGACTTAGTAGGCGTTTGGACATAAGAATTGTAAAATTTCAAAAATGGTGAAAAATAATTTTAAGTGAAAATAATATTTAAAATTTAAAGTTGTGTTTGGACATAAATTTTAATTTGGGTTATTTTTGAAGTTTTGTGAATGATTTGAGTGAAAATTTTGAAAAATAGCTTTTTGTAATTTTTTAAAATTTTCGAAAATTTCCAAAATGCACCTTCAAGTGAAAATTGGAAATATTATAAATAAACATTGATTTCGAAAAAAGTAAAAAATTTTATGTCCGAACGGGCTCTTAGTGGGCGTTTGGACATAAGAATTGTAAAATTTCAGAAAAAAGTAAAAAAAATACCAAGTGAAAATGATATTTGAAAGTCAGAGTTGTGTTTGAACATGAATATAATTTGAGGATGTTTTTGAATTTTTGTGAGTGATTTGAAGTGAAAATTTTGAAAAACAATCTTTTGAAAATTTTCAAATTTTAAAAAAATTCCGAAATTCATCTTCAAGTGAAAATTAAAAATTTTATGATTTTGAAAAGAAGTAAACTTTTTTTGAATAAAAGTGAAAAAATTTGTATGGCCAAACTGCCCCTTAGAGACAAGAACTATGAGATACCCAAAGTTGTACTTGACACGTTACTGTTAAGAAGTTTAAAAGAAACACAGAAACAAAAGAAAATTTGTAGTCCTTGTGTATTTTCTAAAACAAACTTCAGCCAATGAATTATACGAATTCATTAAGTGAGTAGTATATAAATTGAGGGGGTTGCCACATTAACTACTAGAAATAATGTCTGTGTACCACAATGTTTTCTTGTCCTCGAATCTAGATTGGTCCATATTTCCTCACGTCAGCTTAGAGTTTAACTTAGACTAGCTACCAAACAATAATATTACAAAAACAATAGTAGCAATTATGCCTTAGTCCAAAAATAGGGTCAGTATATAAATCCTCACTTACTGTATTTCTCAATGAATATTGTGTGAATTCTAAATTTATCATGAATTGATTAGTTTCAAGCTGACTATCAGCCTACGGCAACCATTTTTCTTTATTCGTATATGAAATTAACTGATAGTGTGGGCAAGCTCACACAAGCGGAATTACCAAATAAATATGTCACAGCTTTACGTAAATTTGAATTTTGTACGTAGCAATTGTTGGTTTCAAAAATCTTGATAACTAAAATTTTATGTTGCAGGAAATAGAGGTTAAACTATCCCAAGAAAACAAAGACGAAAAAGACAAAAAGTAGAGACTCGTCCAAATACTCAAAAACTGAATTCGCAAACTCTACAACAAAAACTATTCTGTAAACAGGGTTGGGTAATGAAAAACTCAGATATGCTTGGCTAATATAGGAATAAGTCTCTAGTCGTTGCCCAAGAGAAGAAGTCAACTTGCCTAGAATAGGAATTCATTCTTGTTTATCCGTAAAACGGTACAGTTATATTTATACGTATTTTCTAAACAAATGAATTAACTTGATCATGAAATAATAAAATAATCAAAAAATTATGCAATACTTAGTCTTTAGGATGTAGACGAAACAACAGAAGCATCAGTTCCGGAAACAGGGTTTTAGGGCACACAACAACGAAATCAAAAAGTAAGAAGATAAGATTATATTAAGCTTTGTATTGAATGTAGCGTAAGTTTGCCAGAAAATTTGTGTCTTTTACAATGATAACTGAGTTCACTATTTATAGCTATGTCTAGGGAAGGAGGTCAGAGGATCGTGCCCTTCTTTAATGTCAATTATGAGGGACATTGATGAAGATGTAACTGTGAAAATAAGTGTCAAATTCCTTGTAACGAGTAATTGCTTTTAATGTCATGGAATATTCTCTATTAAATGCTATTGGGCGAAGAGCATTTATCACATCTTTATGAGCGTTATTCCTTCCGGTGACAAACGAAACAATTGTCTTCGATCTTTGGCTATCCTCCCGTCTTGGGTTCCACGTATCCCTTTTTGGACGATCACGTGTCATAGCATATTCTACCCTATACAGATAGTCCCCCTGCTTTCCAGTGACATAACTTTGTGTTACTGGGAAGTTGGTAGACACATTCTTTTGGCGGGAATTACTATAACCCCCTCTGAAAGCTTCTGACGGTTGATTAAACGCACGTCTCTCCGTATTTAATATCCGAACACGCGTCATCCCATGATTCAACACAACCTTTACCGATTATCGAGGTAATCGGCTACGAATTTAGCCGCCAAAACTTTTACTTATATGTATAAACCTTCTCCCTTATACTTCATAATTTTTCAAGCTCCACTTATCTAACTTGCATCTTGCTCTTCATCTTTTCTCTAATTCTCTTCAAACAAAAAACCTTCTCCTTCTTCCATACAATGACTTCTTCCTCAAAGTGTATCGGTTTTTCAAAGAGCAAGAACAAGGCCGAGGACTCTGCTCCTCCAACAGCGGGATCCATCATTCCTAGAAGTATTATTACCACAAAAGACTTTGAAGAGAAATTTCCTACTGCTAACTCTCGTACATGGGTCGTTAGTAGGTATCCTTCTTCCATACATCCTTCTAGCATTCCTGCTGTGAAGAAAGACTGTCACTGCCATGACTTGGATATTATTGCTCCTGATCTATCGAATCGAGTCACCCTACCCAAAGAGGGTTTTACATATTTTTACACGTATCCCTTTACTTTGGGTTCGTTCTCTTTGATCGGAAAGCTTGACTCCGTGATTGAAAAGTTTTTCCTTTACTACCAAGTATGTTTGGCACAAGTAAGTCCTTCTGTGTGGAGGAAGGTTGCTTACCTTCGGGGTTTGTGCCAAGAGACTGTAGAGGAACTAACCTTAGCTCATATGATGAATCTCTATTCTACCGCGGAGGAATGATAAACCTCTGCAAGTGTGGCCACCATGCTCTGTTGTCTAGCATGGATGATGACAACGACCGTGGGTGGATGGAATGATTCATTGCAGCAGCCACTAACGACATCATTCCAGCAACGATTTCATTTTTTTCGGCCGCTTGGAACCGCACTCCTAAGCTTTTTGTTTAATATTTCCTTTTACTGAATATTTTTCTATAGCTTTATTGATCATCCATCCTTTGCCTGTTTCAGCAACTCGATGAATCCCGCCGGTGGTTGAAGGTTTCCACCTGTGGGTACAAAATATCTGGGATGTTACGACTCCCGAGACTTGCTTGTGGAAAGAACTTGCCCCTAAATACGGGTGGAAGGCCAAGAATCATGGTAATTCAAACTCACATTGTTTCAAGTTTTCATGTAAAGAACTTGACTGATCCCTTCTAACTTGTCTATGATATTAGGTCTACCTGCGGGCTCTATTGATATTCCTGAGGAGGATGTCTTGGTTGATCCTACTGATGCAGCGAGGCTGCTTCAGGAGGCACTTACTCGAACAGGTGTCTTCGGGCCTGCTTCGGGAGCAAATGTTTCTTTACGGATTCCCGAGCCGGGAGATAAACAACCAAAGAGAAGACGCTTCTCCGCAGCCGGGGAAAAGAATAAGAGGGTGAGGACCAATTCCCCCGAGTCATCTCCGGTATCAATGGTGACTGGCCCTTTTTACGGGTCGGTCATAGACACCGTGACGATCGAGGATAATGAAGAAGCTAGTGATAAGGAGCTTCTCTGCATAGAAGAGACGATCATCATCATCTCAACAGGATTATCAACCTGTTGAGATAGTTACACCAACCGAGGACGATGCCTCAGCACTTTGGGGAGAGTTTGATTTGGTAGATAATTTCAACTCCCATTTTCGGGACCCCAATTTTTGTGCCCGGTATTGCAGGCTGAGTACGGGTCCTTTCTGCCTTTGGTTGGCGAGCATCCAACAACCAGCACTGCATTTGATGCATCTGCTTCTCACTCTTCAACTCCATTAACTTCATCTCCTTCTTCACCAACACCAGCAACTACTACATCACTTCAATATTCATCCACTCTTCCACCAGCAATTGCTACATCATCTCCACCGGTTGCACCTGAACACGAAGAAGGTGTTACCCTCCTCCAGTCCCTAGTTTACGGGAATTTCGGGCAAAATTATGCTGCCCCTTATGAAGATCCACAAAAGAGGAGGAATGTTACTCTTTCGGTCTCTACCGGATGCAACTTGCTATCCGGGTCGGTGGAGCTTGCTAATTATCTGAAGCCTTTGGCTTCTGAGAAAGATTGGAAAAGATTCAGGCACTCTCGGGAGAGTATTTGTTGAACAACGCCATGCACAAAACCACATCGGTACGTTTCTTTCTTCCTTTATTACTCCTTCTATTTTTGGGTATGAACATATCCTGAATTTTACCCTTCTTACTTTGTAGGACAACTTTCTTGCTTTTGAGAGCCTTCAAAGGTCGATTCGTGAAAAGGAAGAGATTACCTCCACACAGGATCAGCTTTTGGCAGAGCAGGAGCAACATGTCACTCGCCTTTTGGAACTGGAATCCAAAGCTGTTGAGGCTGTTGTATCGGAGACTCGTCTCAGCAAAGCGAGCAAGAAATGGTAACCTTTAGCCAAGAAATTTTCCCATTAAGAGTTAGATTTGACGAAGCCAGTGCCAAATGGGCTGAAGCCCATAATGTCGTTCATGCTGCAACGGAACATGAGGCTGCCTCTGTTGAAAGAGTGACCAACTTAAAGGCAGCCTTGAACTCCAAAATTGAAGAGCTTGCTGCTACGGGGGCGAAACACACCCAGCTGGAAAAGAATTATAGGAAAACTATCGAGCATAATAGGCTCTTTAGTTCAACTATCTGTGACCTTGATGTTAACCTCAAATCTGCTAGGTCCGCTCGGGAAAACCTTTCTTCCGAGGTAACTCAACTCAAAGAAGGACTTAAGCGTCGAGCGGCTTCCCTCATTATTGAGAAAGCTTACGTTATGTACAGCATCAGGAGAAAAAACTTGGAAGAGGCCAAAGCTGGTGTCATTGATTTTGATTCCGAAATTGCTAAGGCCCGTGAGCTTGAGTTAGTTGCTAAAAGTGGTCTCCTTGTGAGGTTTGATGCACCTGGTCCTTCTAGTTCCGGTTCCGAGCTCTCGAGAACTGAGGAAGAATCGGGGGATGATGATGCTAACTGGTGAAAATGTTGAGCCATCGGTGGGTCCATCTACTTCTCTTGGGGGTGCAGACACTTATATTCCTCCTGGTTTCGGAGATACTGCAGTTTAGCTTTTCTTTTCTTTTTTCAATTCTTTTACCTGTGTCGTTTTGACATATTTTGTAAATAAAAACATCTTTTGCTCAAGTATTGTTTGAGTCTTCCTTTCGTTTGAATATTCATGCAAGTCTTTAATCTTTGCATTTTCTTCCTTTTGCTTAAGAATTTTGCGCAAGCTTTCCTATTTTGCATTTTATTATGTGAAGCCATGGGTGTATTCTCCCCGAAAGCATTTTTGGCTCTCGGCATGAGCCCTTTTTCATGAGGGCTTTGATAAGTATTTGCACAAGTTTAATTTTTGCGTCTTTTCATATACGGCTTCGGGTATATCTTTTGTCGAAAGCATTTTGATTCCAGACATAAATTCTTTCGAAACCAACCCTTTAATGTGAGGGTTTTTATAAGAGAGGGCCCTCATATGTTTACGGTGCTTTCGAAGAGGACGTCTCATGTTCATTGCGGCACTAGCATTTGAAGTACTTGTTTAACTTTAAAATGACAAAGTTAATTCATCGTTCAGACAAGAAACAAGATAAAAACAAAAGGATTCCATTTCATTTTATTCCTTATATGTTCAAAAAGCACATAAGCATTCGTTATGCTGAAAACAAATTGTCATTACTTGTGGCTAACTTGTACAACATGTTTCTACGGGGTTAGCCGCGCAGTCCCCAGTCCCAATGACGCAATTATATTTTGAATTTTTCGTTTAGTCGATGTGGCAGTCATAGTTGNCCCCCCCCCCCGCAGTGTTCGAATGCGAAGAGTGAGAATTGAAACACTGGAAATCTTTTATCTTCGAAGATTCCACTAATGCATTGCTAGATAATCCTTAACTTGGTAACACACTTTACTTTCGCTTAGGAATTTATACTATCGAGCGAAGGATTATCTAATAACCCTCTAGTGGTTTGTGCTCGTGAACGATCGGGTAACCTTTTCCCAATAGCAAACTTAACTTCCCGGTTGGAATTTTCTATAGAGCAAAAGACTATCTAACCATTCTCAAGTGGATCTTTGCTTGTGTGCCTTGCTATTAAAGGTCTTATTGATGTTGTCTTCGTAGTATGCTTTCTGTTACTGCCTCGTTAAAACCCTTGCTAGAAAAACCCAATTGGGACAAAAACTGAACTAATGGAAAAAGAGTGCAACAATACTTTCTGATCGGATAATGTTCATCAGCAATAATATCTTTTAAGGTGTGCCACGTTCCAATTGCTGGGCAAATTTTCTCCATTTTGGTTTTCCAACCCGTATGAACCTTTCTCGGTGATAGCTGAAACCCGGTAGGGGCCTTCCCACATTGGACCTAACTTCCCCACGTTGAGATCCCCGGTGTTTTGAGTTACTTCCCTTAGGACCAAGTCTCCTACTTTGAAATAACGGAGGTTGGCTCTTTGATTATAATACCGCTCCATCCTCTGCTTGTGAGCTACCATTCTTACATGCGCCAAGTCACTGCGTTCATCGAGTAGTTTCAAGTTGACTAACATTGCTTCGTTGTTTGATTCTTCATATGCCTAGAAATATCTCAAGTTGGGTTCCCTTACTTCCACCGAGATTAAATCTTCTACAGCGTACACAAGGGAAAAATGGGTTTCCCCTCTGCTCGAGTTGGCGTAGTTCGGTATGCCCATAGAACTCCGGGTAATTCCTCGGGCCAATTACCCTTAGACGCTTCTAACCTTTTCTTGAGGTTTTAATAATCACTTTATTCGTTGACTCCGCTTGACCGTTTTCGCTCGGATGATAGGGTGAGGATGTGATCCTCTTTATTTTTAAATTTTCAAGGAAATTTGTAACTTTTGCACCGATAAATTGTGGCCCGTCGTTCGATGCTATCTCTTTTGGTATTCTGAACCTCCAAATTACATTTTCCCAAAAGAAATCCACCACTTCGCATTCTCCAATCTTCTTATAAGGACCTGCTTCCACCCATTTAGAAAAATAGTCAGTCAAGATTAAAAGAAATCTTACCTTTCCGGGAGCCGGTGGCAGTGTCCGACGATGCCCATCCCCTATTTCATGAATGTTCACGGGGACAAAATCGAGTGTAAAGGTTCTGCCGGTAGATGCACCAGTGGTGCGTAGCGTTGGCACTTATCACATTTCCGTATGAAGTCGTTAGCGTATTGTTCCATGCAGGGTCAATAATATCCTTCCCTTACCAACTTCAGCACTAAGGAATCTGCGCCCGAGTGGTTTCCGCATATCCTTTCGTGAACCTCTCTCATGACATAGTTAGCTTCCGATTCCCCTAAGCATCGGGCCAACGGGCCTTGAAAAGACTTTCTATACAATTGGCCTCTCTTGAAGCTATATCGCGCTGCTTTGGCGCGCAGCACCCGGAATGCTTTGGGGTCTTCATGTAGCTTCCAATGTTTGAGATAATCGATGATTTCAATTCTCTAGTCCCAGACCAAATTATTCAAATTTACCTCATAGTAACCATTTGTATTTAGGAATGAGTTAATCATTTGTACGACCGTCCCGGATTCCGGTCCCTTTATTTCCATCGATGATCCTAGGCTTGCCAATGCGTCTTCTTCTGCGTTATCTTCCCTTGGGATATAAGTAATTTACCACTCCTCGAATCGTTCTAAAAGAGCCTGAAAATTTACCACGTATTGTTGTGTGCGCTCCTCTTTGGTATCGAAGATCCCGTAGACCTGATTTACCACCAGTTGTGAGTCGTATTTGATTTCGATGACCTCCGAGTCAAGTCACCGGGCCAATTCGAGCCTGCAATCAAAGCTTCATACTGCTTTATTGTTAGTTAAAGGGGTTGTTCTGATGTCTTGCCTTAGGGTTTCCCTCGAAGGCGGGATTAAGACTATACCGAGCCCCGACCTCGACACAATCACTACCTCCTTGGTTGACAGAGGAAGTAATGTTGGACTGAAATCATTCACGAAGTCAGCCAAGACTTGTGACTTAATTGTAGTCCTTAGTTTAATTCTATGGCAAATTCACTCATTTCGATGGCCCATTTGGCCAATCTACCCGAGAGATCGGGTTTATGGAGGAAGTTCTACAAAGGGAAAGTAGTCACCACGGCTATCGGGTGGCATTGGAAGTAGGGCCTCAGCTTCCGAGCGACGACTACGAGAGCTAAGGCCAGTTTCTCTAAATTTGGGTAGAGAGTTTCTGCTCCAGTTAAAATTTTACTAACATAATAAATGGGAGATTGCATACCGTCGTTCTCTCGGACTAAAATCTCACTTACCGTAACTTTCGATACCGCGAGATAACTAGCAACGTTTCACCTTCCATTGATTTTGAAAGCAATGGAGGGCTTGACAAGTACTTAATTAAATCCCTCAAAGCATGTTGGAACTCCAGGCTCCATTCGAAATTATTTTTCTTTTTGAGCAGTGTGAAGAAACGATGACACTTTTCTGATGACCTGGAAATGAACCTGCTCAAAGCTACCAATCTCCCCTTAAGACTTTGGACTTTCTTCACGTTTGATAGTTGGTCCGGGATGTCTTCTATGTCCTTGATCTTATCGGGGTTTACCTCAATTCCCTTTGTGATACCAGAAATCCCATAAACTTACCAGAGCTGACCCAAACGCACATTTCTCGGGATTAAGTTTCATATTATGCTTCCTTTGGATGTCGAAAGTTTCTTGCAGATGTTGATGATCACCTGCATTTAAAGACTTAACGAGCATATCATTTATATAAACTTCCATAGTTTTTTCTATTTGATTTTCAAACATATTGTTCACGAGCAGTTGATAAGTGGCTCCGACATTTTTCAACCCGAAGGGCATCACATTGTAGCAATATATATTGAAATTCGTTATAAATGAAGTATTTTCCTGATCCTTCGGGTTCATCTTAATTTGGTTGTACCTGTAATAAGCATCGAGGAAACTCATTAACTCGTGCCCAGTCGTGGCATCAATCATTTGATCGATGTTTGGCAGTGGGAAGGAGTCCTTTGGCACGCCTTGTTAAGATCTTTATAATCTAAACACATCTGAAACTTATTATGCTTCTTAGAAACTACTACTATATTAGCTAGTCAGTCTGGATATCTTATCTCTCGGATCGAATCGATATTAAGTAAGTGGGTTACCTCTTCTTTGACGAATTAATTCCTGGCTTCACCAATCGGGCGTTTCTTTTACCAAAGGTATGATGGGATCCAAGCTTAACTTGTATACGGCTACCTCGGTTCGGGATACCTGTCATATCCTCATGAAACCATGCAAAACAGTCAACGTTAGATTTAAGGAATTTAATAAAGACGGATCTGAGTTCTGGGTGAAGTCCTATCACCAAATGGAATTTCGTTTCTAGGAATTCTTCGAACAATGCCACTTGCTCCAGCTTTTGCGTTGTGGACTTCGTTGAACCACTCTCTTCTGTAACTTGGAAATTTCTCGGCACATGATAATATTCCGACACCACTTCCCCCGGGCTAACTTCATCTAGTTCGGGAGTAGGTGCTGGTCCTTGTAATTTTTATTCCACGTGTTCCTTTCCTTTGCTAGTGGAGATTGAAATTGCATTCATCTCTCTTTCCGTCGGCTGATCACCCCTTATCAGCTTAATTCCTTTGGGCATTGGAATCTTCAGCAATTGATGATGTGTTGATGGTACATCTTTCATCTCGTGCAACCATGGCCTTCCCAGAATGATGTTGTATTCCATATCACCATCTACCACTTTGAAAAGAGTTGTTTTTATCCCTTCAACGTTCGTGGGTAATAAATTTCTCCCCGGGTTATCACGCTTATGAGGTTGAATCCGGCGAGGAGATTTGTGGCCGGAATAATTCTTCCGGTGATTTTAGCTTGCTCCAATACTCTCCATTGTATGATATTAGCCGAAATTCCTGGATCCACTAGAACACGTTTGGTCTTAAAATCTAGCACATTTAAATATATTACCAGTGCGTCGTTGTGTGGTAGTCGCAATCCGTTTGTGTCCTCCTCCGTAAAAGTGATATTGTCTTCCTGAAGCATTTTGCTATGCATTACTAATACTTTCATCTTCTTTGTTGTCGAAAAGGTGACCCCGTTAATCTCGTTCCCTCCGAAGATCATGTTGATTGTTTGACGCGGGGGATCTTCTCCTGCTTTCGAGGGTTCCGCATTGTCCAGGTTACGACCATAATTGTTCTTAGCTCGGCCATTCAAGTATTTTTTGAGGTGACAATTCTTCAATAATGTTGCCATTTCTTCTCTGAGGTGTCGACAGTCCCCTGTCCAGTGGCCATTCATCATGTGGTATTTACACCAAAAGTTAGGATCCCCTCTGGATGGGATCATATCTCATCGGTTTCGGGAATCATGTTTATTTAATTTTTCTCATGACCGAAACCAACTCCACTATACTGACGTTGAAGTTGTATTCCCATAACTTGGGGTATGAAGGATCCCGTGACCCTGATGCTTCTTTATCCTACAGTGATTGATTGTTCCGACCAAAATCAGTCTTCTTGTCAACGGCGAACCTGTCCGCTGTCCGGAAACCTCTGTTGCAGCCTTCGGTCTATTTGTTGGGCAAAAATCGGCCCCTCGAAGTCCGCTTGTCTTCGTCATAATCATCCTTTGATTTTTCTCTATTCTTTTCCTGCCCTTTGGTCGACGATGGAAAACCAACCTAATCATCTTCGATCCTTATTTTTGATTCGTACCAGTTGTGGACATCTGCCTAGGTTGTTGCTTGAAACTCGAGTAGTCTTTCCTTCAATTTCCAGGAAGCATCTGAACTCCTCGGATTCAATCCCTTGGCGAATGATTCAGCCGCCCATTCATCTGGGACAACTGGGAGCAACATTCTCTCCTTCTGGAATCGGGTAACGAACTCTCGTAGCAGCTAAGACCCTCCTTGCGCAATCATGAATATATCGGCCTTTGGGGACTGTACTTTTCTGGCCTCGGCATGAGCGATGAAAGAATCCGCGAGCATTTCAAAAGAGCCTACGAAATGCTCGGGTAATAGCGAATACCACGTCAAGGCTCCCCTCGTGAGGGTTTCTCTAAATTTCTTTAGCAACACAGATTTAATTTCATGAGCAGCTAAATCATTTCCCTTTACCGCTGTTGTGTAGGTGGTAATATGCTCTTGGGGGTCTGGAGTTTCGTCATACTTTGCACTTCAGGCATTTTGAAGCGCTTCAGGATTAACTTTGGTGCCGCACTTGGCTTGTATGGCAATTGAGTATACTTTTTCGACTTCGGACCTTTCGGCACTTGTGGCGCGTCCGGGATCTGGTCCATGCGAGCATTCATTTCCCTCACAAACCATAAAATTTCATTCTTGAAAGGATCATTCTCGTTATTGAGGCTGGATCCGCTCACCCCTACCCCATCGGAGCCAATTTCACGTTGGGAGTGTTGTTGTCAACCCTGTACGTTGTTTGATTCGGGGGAGCCCTGGGAGGAATCAGATCTTGTCTGTTTGCATTATTTGAAGCTCCCGACAACGCCTGCTTCAACTCCGCCATAACCTTATCATGTACGTGAGGTGACCTAGAATGATCACATTTTGCTCTTGCAAGATCCCTACCGTGTCAACGACATGTTCCTCATCAGCATCATCGGAAGATGTCTCCCGAACAAGCCGAGGATATTGCCTGTCATGCATCGGTGTGGAGCCATTCCTCACATTGTGGGTGTCACTGATTGAGTCCTCGAAATGAGGTTGATCCCCTCAAATCTCGGGGTTGTGCATGTTGTTAACAGTGTTATCTGCCATTTCTTATGAGCTTTTCTAAGACAAAATAATCAAAACACGTCAGTAAAAAATGCAAGGATCAATTTATTTATACGGCTGTCTAGGCCCCACGGTGGCCGCCAAATTATTTACCCGTAAAATGGTACAGTTGAATTTATACGTGGTTTTTAGATAAATAAATTAATTTGATCCTGAAATAATTAAATAATTGAAAATTTTTGCAATACTTAGCCTTAGGATGTAGACGAAACAGTAAAAGAAACAGTTCCGGGAACAGGGTTCCGGGCACAACAACAATGAAATCAAAAAGTAAGAAGATAAGATTGTATTAAGCTTTTGTATACAATGTAGCATAAAAATTCGTATCATTTACAATGATAACGGAGCTCACTATTTATAGTTATGTCTAGGGAAGGAGGTCAGAGGATCGTGCCCTTCTTTAATGTCAATTATGAGGGACATTGATGAAGATGTAACGGTGAAAATAAGTGCCAAATTCCTTGTAGCGAGTAATTGCTCTTAATGTCATGGAATATTCTCTATTAAATGCTACTGGGCGAAGAGCATTTATCACATCTTTATGAGTGTTATTCTTTCCGGTGACAAACGAAACAATTGTCTTCGATCTTTGGCCATCCTCCCTTCTTGGGTTCCACGTGTCCTTTTTTTGGACAGTCACGTGTCATAGCATATTTTATCCAATACAATCCCATATTGGTGGATTTCATATTTAAGTTATACTATATAATCTATAGATTTTTATTCGATGAATGTTGTTTAACCAGTTGACTATGTAATAAGTAAATAACATGTATCCTTTCAAGTAACTTACATTTTTATATGAGATGGTCACACATTTTAATACGATATCAAGAGTATGTTATAAGTTCATTATTTCTTAAATAAAAAGCCAAATCCAATTGAGAAGAGACAAGCACAATGATATCAAGGAAGCTCCGTTCAAGAAGCGGCCTAGGTAAGCCACATTTCAAAGGTAGAATTTATTGGTCGCGCACTGACTTAGTATAAAGGCTCTATTCTATGGACCTTTTAAGCAAAGGTCCTCGATTTAAGTCTCAACACCTCCCATTACCAAAAACAATTCCTGCGCTTGACCAATGAAAAAAATTAAGCAAGGAATATGAACATAGAATTAAGTAAATAAAAGTATATCATCTTTAGCTGCTTAAACTTTTAAATGATGTAATTGAATTTATAAAACTTGAAACGCTACACCAATACTATTCCATTTTGATTCCCTCTGATGGTTAGTTTGGCATTAAAATTAGTGGGGTAGTGGCCTGTGCCTATTAGGTAATTCCTATGTGCTTCTAATTTTAAGTGATCAATGCATTTATGTATGAGAGAGATTAAAAAAGAGAGTGAGGTGAGGCCCCTCCCTCTTCTCATTTATGGTTTATGGGTGATAGGACAGCAATAGTAGCGAGTAAGTATCACTTCTTTGTTTTTTTATTACTAGTATCTATGAACGTGCGTTGCATGTTAATAATAATATATATTGGTTTAATCAAGTAATTATATGAAGGCACCACAAATATAATGTATAAAATATAATATTGTTTAAATGCCAAAAATTATTATTTCCTTCGGTCTACAATAAGTGATCAATTTGTTTTTTTATTTTGGTCCAAAATAAGTGTCTATTTATACAATCAAGAAAAAATTTAATTTATTTTTTCAAAATTATCCTTATGTACGTATCCATAAAAAGTCATTTACTCCTCACATTCGAGAAGAGAAGTAAGTGCTACTATAACTATGTTGCAATATTTAATTAAGGGTAGTTTAGTCACACTAATTATTTTTATTTAGAATTTAGTATTTCCTTAATGAGTGTGCCCAAGTTAAATTGGTCATTTATTGTGGATCAGAGGGAGTATTACATTAGCATAATACGCGAATTCAAAATGATTGGATAATATATGAACCTGAAAAACTGATCAATTTAGTCATGCTAGATAATATTGTTATATACTTATAATTTAGAAATATACAATGTGGTGATATCTAACCTAAGATTTTTTTTATAGATAATTTTTCTCTATATTCCCTTCTAATGCGTTGGTTGCTCTATCATGATCAGAACATTTATTGTCGATGGAGAAAGCATATTGCGGTAAATACTGTCCAACATTAGAGATTGTTTTTTCTTTGTATTATTTATTATTTTGTAAATACAAATGACAGAAAATTATTTTCGAACAAATTTAAAAGAATATTCATCATTTTTATAAGAGTAAAAGTTGAATTATAGGGATAAATACATGTTTGGAAACACATTGACCCATGAAGATTTCTATATGTATGATGTTGTCAAAACCTCTACATACCATTCTTATACCATTACATAAGCCATTAATAGATATAAGTTTCTTAATAGCATGAAGAGCATATTTTTCTTCAAAACTAACTTATAACTCTACATACCATTCTTATACCATTAATAAGTCATTAATAGATATAAGTTTCTTAATAGCATGAAGAGCATATTTTTCTTCAAAACTTACTTATATAAAATGGAAGATCAACTTTAACTTTGTCCATTATATACATACACGGCACTAACATACATGAGAAACAATAATTTGACATTGTACCGTGTGGTGGAATTCCATTTGATGCTAAATTATCAAATACTCTTCCTAGTAATAGTTGTTAGTATCATCTTCTATTGAGTCGAAACTGGAAAGTATTTTGCTTTAATCAATTAACTTGGAAATCAATATTATGCAGTTGATCGATATACTTATTCATGCTAGATAAGATAGAACTTCCTATCGTATAATTTGCACAAATTACTTTTTCATTTAATTATAAAACTATTTCCCTTATTAAGTGATCTTCATGGCCAAATAAAGCGAAAAGTTACTGAATAATGGATGTTCTTGCTCTTATATTTCTTGTTGGCTGATTTTTTTTCATTTGAGGTTATAAGTATGAATTTATCAAGATAGTATTTACAATCTCTGCTCTCCATCGATTTTGAAATTACTGTAATACTTGATTTAAATCACTTCAAGTTATTACTTTTTGACCAAAAAGTTTTTGATATCCATATATCTGAAGCTCATGTCAATTGTTTTAGTTGTCTGACGCTTCGTCATGGACGCTTCATATGTCCCTTATTAACTCTGTTTTTCTTTAATTTCTTATAAATTTAATATCAGTACTCTGCTTTGATATATTTGTGAAGGTTGGTTCGGTAGTTTGAAGAGATATGTGGAACATAAAATGAGTTGTATGATCTCCTTATATAAAAATTTTGCTACTGGCTGCTATTGCTAATGGTTCTTGATCAAATATTTGCAAGTAAGGCACGGTATATGAATATTTGTCTCGATTCTTCCGGAACTTTCTACAAAGGATAATCTTGTTTTACAATAGTCGTCTCTTGCAATATAATCTTTAAAGCTTGCTCGTATTTAGGATTTAGTTTTGATTGTATATTAAAAAAAAAATCAAGCACGTATATGGCCTTTTGATCCTTAATACTATCCTAATTGACTTTTGTGTTTTATAATTTCACCTTCAATGATCTTCTTATATAATAAATATATGTACCCTAAGAGTTTTATAAGTTTGAATTTTTTTTTTACATTTTGGATGCTTTTGCTAAATAGTTAATTGAAAGACTTAATTATTTGATCTTAATATTAGCTCATTTCATATTTTGAATATTTAATCGTAATTATAGTTTAGCTACTAAATATCAATTTGAAATTCTACTTTTGGATCTTTATGATGTAGAAATATTAATGGTATTGAATCTTACCAACCATCTCTCTCACATTCACATTTATATTCATAATATTTTTTAGTTATTTGTTTTCATTATTCATTCTAATTTTAAATATTACACACAAAAAAATTGATGAATAGTATTTCGAGTAAGAAGTCAACTCGAATATAATATGAAAAATGTACTGTTCATATGTATAGTTCCAAGATAATAAAAAACGAACTACGGTTATGTTATAGTTTTTAAATAAAAATAATTGAAATATTATATAAACCTTTAGTTGGTTGGATTAAAATATGGAATATATATATTTAGAATAGAAAGGGAAAAGGGAATCAACTTATTCATAGCAATATGGATACTGCTCGTTATTCTTATCCAATTATTATAGGATTAAATTAATAGTAGTAAATATTGCCTGCATGTCTTAAAAGTGGCTTAATGTGAATGTTCTAAAATTAATAGGATTATAAGGTTAATATATAAAATTTTAATTATGTCTTTTTATTATGAGTTAATATGCTTAATATTATAAAATTATTTTTGTAAATCGATATTGTATTCATGTTTTTATAATAATATAGATATAGATAGATTTTTTGTTGGAGTACTACTGTTATACCTTTTAACTTAACCTCTATTTGTTCTTACCAGTGGACCATTTTGTCTCTTATATACGGTTTACTGATACTCTAATTTTACTTTTCCTTGAGGGGCCTATTACATGGGTCAGCACCATCAAAATTTCAAGTTTATAGATTTTGTTATAAATATATATTATATAATGGATGTTTATTTAGTACTTTATTGTAAATAAGTTTTTTGAAGAAGCTTATTCATATGGGACACTGTCGTAAATATATTTATCTATTTAGTATTTTATTGGAAATAAGCCTTCTGAAGAAGTTTATTATTTTTGTACTTCATTATGGATAAAAATTACCCCCGATAGAAAATTATCCACATCTGATACAGTAGTAGCTTACACAACAACTTTCTTTCTTTTATAAATAAAGGAGATTTCAGTTCATTATGTACATCAATTTGAAAGTTAAATAATATATTAGTTTCTCTCTATACTTGTCTTTGTTTTATTTACTTTACAGTCGTTATTTTATAACACGTTATCAGCACGAGACTCTGCCACTCGAGCAAATACTTTGAAAGTATCAAAGGTACGAACTTTCTTTTTCTAAATTATGTCAAATCTTTCTAAACTTGAATTTGTAGCCCTGGATATATCGGGCAAAAGCTACATGTCTTGGGTGCTTGATGCTGAAATTCACCTTGATGCGATGGGTCTGGCAGACACCATCAAAGACAAAAATCAGGCATCAAATCAAGACTGTGCCAAAGCAATGATATTCCTATGCCATCACCTTGATGAGGGCCTGAAAATGGAATCTCTTACTGTTATAGATCCAGTCATACTGTGGAATAATTTGAAAGATAGATATGACCACCTGAAGATGGTCGTTCTTCCACAGGCATGTTATGACTGGACTCATTTAAGGCTACAAGATTTTAAATCTGTCAGTAGTATAATTCTGCTATGTTCATAATCATTTCTCAATTGAAATTATGTGGTGATAATATTACTAATCATGATATGTAGGAGAAAACTTGCCTCGAATATGCTCCTGCAGCAGCAATATCGAGAAATGGGATTCAAAAAGTATTCTGAACTTATCTCACATCTTCTTGTAGCCGAGCAGCATAATGGGCTATTAATGAAAACCCATAAAAGCCGACTAACTGGTTCTTGTCCATTCCCTGAAGTGAATGAGACGAACTTCCACCAAGCTAAGTGTGGAAGAGGTCGTGGCCCTAGTCGTGGTCATGGTCGTGGACGGGGAAGAAAATCTAATCATAGTAATAATAATGCACCAAAGAACCCTCCTAACCACCATCAGTGGAAAAGGAAGGAACAAAATCGTGAAGCGGTGCAAGCAACAAATGCAGAAAATGCATGCTATAGATGTGGAGGAAAAGGGCACTGGTCACATACCTGTCGTACGCCAAAGCACCTGGTTGAGTTTTATCAGGACTCCCTAAAGAAGACAGTGAAAAATGCTGAAGCAAATTTTATTTCTGAAGATTATGTTGCCTTCATGCATTTGGATGTAGCTGATTACTTTGCACTCCCAGAAGGACAAACAAGTCATGTGATCGCTGATGCATCTGTAGAATTTAAATTTCTGTTGTTTGTATTAGTTAGTATGGTTATGTAAAAGTTATGCTTTGATAATGATATTTACTATAATATTTATTTTGTTTATGTCATTTTGAAGAATATGGATAATACTCCAATTATGTTTGGATCAAAGACCAATCATGAAGATATTTATGTAGTTGATAGTGGAACAACTCATGCCATATTCAAGAATCAGAAATACTTTTCTTATTTGCATAAGGAAAAAGCAAATGTTTCAACAATTTCTGGTAACATAAGTTAGATTGAAGGCTCCGGATGAGCCATTATATTTCTCTCTAAGGGAACAAAACTTATTATAGACAATGCATTGTTCTCCTCCAAGTCCCGAAGAACTTGTTGAGTTTTATAGATATCCGCCGAAATAGGTATCATGTTGAGACAATAGATGAAATGAACATGGAATATCTTTGCATTACAAAGAATATTTCTGGCCAGAAATGCATTGTAGAAAAGTTACCAACTTTATCTTCTGGCTTATACTATTCAAAGATCAGTGCAGTTGAAACACACTCTATCGTAAACCAGAAGTTTACTGATTCAAATACGTTTGTGTTTTGTCATTGCCGTTTTGGACCATCCTGGATCAATAATGATGAGACGAATTATTGAAAATTCAAGTGGGAATCCACTAAAGAAGCTGAAGATTCTTACAAATAATGAATTTATTGTGATGCTTATTATCAAGGCAAAATGATAACTAGACCATCACAAATGAAGGTTGGCATGGAATCCCCTGCCTTTTTAGAGCGTATACATGGGGATATATGTGGACATATTCCCCTAGCAAGTGGGTTGTTTAGATATTTTATGGTCCTAATAGATGATCTTCAAGATGATTTCATGTGTGCCTACTATCATCTCGCAACCTGGCGTTTGCAAAGCCATTAGCCCAAATAATTCGATTAAGGGCACAATTCCCAGATTATCATATAAAGGCTATTCGTCTTGATAATGCTGGAGAATTCTCATATCAAGCTTTTGATGATTATTGTCTATCAATTAGGATAAAAGTTGAACATCCTGTAGCTTATGTTCATACTCAAAATGGCCTTGCAGAGTCATTTATTAAATGCCTGCAATTGATAGCAAGACCACTACTCATGAAAACAAAATTGCTCACTACTGTTTGGGGCCATGCTATTTTGCATGTAGCATCACTTATTCGTCTCAGACCGACACATTATAACAAATATTCTCCGTCACAATTAGTTTTTGGTCATGAACCAAATATTGCCCATTTACAAATTTTTGGATGCGTTGTATAGTGCTAGTAGCACCACCACAGCGTAGTAAGATGGGCCCACAAAGGATGTTAGAAATATATATTGGGTTTGAATCACCCTCAATTATTCGCTATCTTGAACCATTGAAGGGAGATTTATTTACAGCTCGATTTGCAGATTGTCGATTTGATGAAACAAATTTCCCACAATTAGAGGGAGAGAAAAAGGAAATCAAAAGAGAAATTGTGTGGAAAGTTTCATCGTTATCTCATTTTGATCCACGTACCCCTATATGTAATCAGGAGGTCCAGAAGATCATACATTTACAGAATATAGCAAATCAAATGCCAGACGCATTTACTGATTTGAAAAGGATAACTAAATCACATATCCCTGCAGAAAATATGTCTATCCGAATTGATGTCCCAGCATGACCATCTACTAGCATGATAGCTAGTAAACACAAAACACGTCTGAAGCGTGGCAGGCCTTTGGGTTCTAAGGATCGAAATCCTAGAAAAAGAAAATCGACAAATAATCAAAATAATACTATGAAGGGATCTCCTGAAGAGACCCAAGATCTGATTAGTTCTGAGATTCCTGAACAAATCAATGAACCTGAGACTCAGGTGAGTGAGGAACTTTTAATAAGTTCTACTAGTGATGGAATTAATTTAAATCAATCTGAAATAGTAGTGGATAATATTTTTGCATAAAATGTTGCACTAAACATTATGCAAGATAGTGAGGATCTTGAACCCCGATCTGTCGAAGAATGTCGACAAAGATCTGATTAGCCAAAATGGCAAGAGGCAATTCAATCGGAATTGAAGTCACTTTCTAAAAGAGAGGTCTTTGGACCAGTAGTCCAAACACCTGCTGTTATAAAGCCAGTTGGTCATAAATGGGTGTTTGTGCAAAAAAGGAACGACAAAGATGAAGTTGAAAGATACAAGGCTTGCCTTATCGCACAAGGATTCTCACAACGACCTGGAGTCGATTATGAAGAAACATATTCACCCGTTATGGATGCCATAACATTTCGATATCTCATCAGTTTAGCCTTACATGAAAGGCTTGAAATACATCTAATGGATGTGGTTACAACTTATTTGTACGGGTCACTTGATAATGAAATTTACATGAAGATCCCTGAAGGATTTAAAATTCCTGAAGCATATTCAAAATCTCAGGAAATATACTCAATCAGATTACAAAGATCTTTGTACGGTTTAATGCAATATGGGCGTATGTGGTATAATCTCCTTAGTGAATATTTGCTGAAAGAAGGTTATATAAATGATGTTATTTGTCCATGTATTTTTATAAAGAAAATGGCATCAGAATTTGTTATACTTGTTGTTTATGTTGATGACATAAATCTTGTTGGAACTCCATAAGAGCTCCAAAATGCAATTGAATATCTTAAGAAAGAATTTGAGATGAAAGATATTGGAAAGACAAAACTTTGTCTTCGTCTGCAAATTAAACATTTAGCAGAACGGATCTTTATCCATCAATCTGCATATACAGAAGGGTCAACGCTTTTACATGGACAAAGCGTACCCATTGAGTACATCAATGGTTGTTCGATCACTTGAAGTGGATAAGGATTTGTTCTACCTCCACAAGAGAACGAGGAACTCCTCGGTCCCGAAGTACCATATTTCAGTGCAATTGGTGTACTAATGTATCTTGCTAATGCGACAAGGCCTGACATAGCATTTTCTGTTAATTTACTAGTAAGATATAGTTATTCTTCTACACGAAGACATTGGAACAGAATTAAGCATATATTGCGATATTTAAAGGGAACTCTTGATATGAGTTTGTTTTATGCTATCAAAGATAATGCATGTTGCTACTTCTTCAAATCATGCTGAGATAATAGTTATTCATGAAGCAAGTAGGGAATGCGTATGGTTGAGATCAATAATTTATTTTATTTGAGAAAAATGTGGTTTGGAATGTGAGAAAAGACCCACAATTTTATACGAAGACAATGTTACATGCATAGCGCAATTGATTGGAGGATTTATAAAAGGTGATAGAACGAAGCACATTTCACCAAATTCTACACACACGATCTTCAGAAAAATGGTGACATTGATGTGCAACAAATCCGTTCAAGTGACAATCCGACAGATTTATTCATTAAATCTTTGCCAACTTCAAATTTTGAGAAGATGGTATACAAGATTGGAATGCGGAGACTCAAATATTTGAAACAAGGTTTTCATCAGGGGGAGTAAAATACGCGATGCACTTTTTTTTCCTTACTAAGGTGTTTTTCCACAGGGTTTTCCTTATAAGATTTTTAATGAGGCACCTAGCAAGCGTATTACTAAATATGTGTATTCTTTTTCCTTAACTAGGAATTTTTTCCCACGGGATTTTTCCTAATAAGGTTTTAATGAGACACATTATCTTTTAATGAACATCCAAGGGGGTGTGTTATAAATATATATTACATAATGGATGTTCATTTAGTACTCCGTTGTAAATAAGCTTCCTGAAGAAGCTTATCCATATGGGACACTGCCGTAAATATGTTTATCTATTTAGTACTCTATTGGAAATAAACCTCCTGAAGAAGCTTATCATTTTTGTACTCCGTTATGGATAAACATTGCCCCTGGTAGAAGATTATCTACATCTGGTACAGTAACAGCTTACAAGCAACTTACAAGTAGCTTACGCAGCAGCTTGTCATAGTAGCTTACAAGCAGCTTACACAACAGCTTGCAGTAGCAGCTTACACAACAACTTCCTTTCTTCTATAAATAGAGGATATTTCAGTTCATTATGTACATCAGTTTGAAAGTTAAATAATATATCAGTTTCTCTCTATACTTGCATTTGGTTTATTTACTTTACAGTCATTGTTTTATAACAGATTTTTAAATTTAGAACAAACGATTGGATTCTAAATTTATTTTTTATATATATTTAATTATTTAAAAAAAATGAAACAACTATATCGTTTGAACAAAATTAGTAGGTACGACCGAACCAAAATACGTGCTTTTACCTCCCCTTTGCCTTTAATTGAAAGACCCCTTGGTTGTTGACTCCCCTTGGTTAAATATGACTCCGCCACGGATAGAAAGAGGAAGGTCAATAATTCAGAACGTGATATCTTCATAACTAAGGGAGGGGGTGGGCGGCTCTAGAGGCTCTCTTGCGGGCGTCAACATTAACATAAAAATTAGGGAAAATGGTCAAATTTGCCCCTCTACTACGCGAAAGGGATCAAGTTTACCCTTTGTTATATTATCAGCCTAAAAATACTCCTAATGTTATACAAGTGGCTCAAAGATACCCCTCTTCCGTTGGAACTGTCCAAGGTGGACGCTCAATCTCACGTGACACTAACATCTTGGTGAGGTGGAGACAGCGTGGCATGCCACCTCACCGCCCCAGCCCATTTTACCCTCCACCACCAACCCACTGCCACCATCAAGACGTAATTTTTGAGGAAATAAAATTATGTCTTAGAAAGTCAACCCAGTAATGAATTTCTTTGCAAATATCCACAAGGGTCTGCAATAATTTACTCATCCTCATGCAAAAGATCGAAAATACAATTTTAAGCCTATCAAGAAGAAAAAATTTAGGCCTTATTATATGTGGAGCTTGATGGATGCGAAGGGAATGATTCTATGATTAAGCTTCTTTTAGTCCGACGCTATTCTTGTTTTGAAGGAAAAGAATCGCTGGATGAGCGCAAGATTCATAACATTGTCACTAGATGTCCTTAAACTTACATGCCTCGCGCGTCATGGTCCTCACATCTGGCGGATTCATCTTTCTTCCCTATATATAGTCTAAGAAGGTCTATTTTAACTGGACTAACGTTATCACCTGATGAGTTGGCTATGCCCAATCCTGTTAACCACCTTATATGTGCTACTTTTGAATCTTGAACCAAGTAATTTCTTACTGTAGTAATGCTCCAGAAAGTACTCTGCCCCAGTTTTGATGGAAGAAGAAGTGGGAGGGGAAGGGGTAAATGGGTTGGGGCGGTGGCCGGTGAGGTGGCAGTGTACACCTCACCAACATGTCACTGCCATATGAGATTGGGCGTCCACCTTGGACAACTTTAACGGAAGAGGAGTATATTTGACACACTTATATAACATTAGGTGTATTTTTAGACAGATTGTATAACAGAGGATAAACTTGATCTTTTTCGTATAGTGGAGGGACAAATTTGACCCTTTTCTGTAAAAATTATATTGCCCACCCTAATTTCGATTGAAAATATAGGGTTACTTTTTTTTTTTTAAAGGTCAATGTATATAAGTAAAAAAATACACACAAGAGGTACCATCATCAAGAGAAAACTTATGTTTTATGTACTAACAATTATAATTTTTATACATTATTGGAAAATATAATCTACATTGGCATGTTCGTCTATAGTAAAGAATTTTTATACTATTAGTGTAATTTAACTGATTTTAGTAGGTTTTATATTTTATTTTTCATATTGCCATATCATATCTTGTTCGAAAGTCACAAATATCAATCTTTCTATGGAGAGTTACATGTTACTCCCTCCATTTCAATGTATTTGTGTAGTTTGATTGCATACGGAGTTTAAAAAAGGAAGAAATAACTTTTGAAACTTGTAGTTTTAAACATAAGTACTATAAGATTTTGATGGTGATAAATTAAAAACATATCATTAAAGGTAGAATGAAAAGTTTAAAGTTAAATTGTTTTCAAATACATAAATAAGTCCTTTTTAAAAAAAAATTAGAAGGAACTAATAATGTCACGTAAAATGAAACGGAGAGCACTAAACTATATAATGTAAATGTTCTACCGAACTCAAACTCATACTGATAAATATGTTGATTAACAAAACGTAAATGAGAAACCATCATGATCAGAAAAGATGAGAATTAGTTTGATTTTCAGTATAGTTTACTTCAGCTGTTCAAAGATATGTATTCACGAGGCATGCACCAAACCAAAGTGAAAAGCAGTAGCGAGAGAAAGATGGAAATAGGAGGGAGATGGCATGTAACCAGAATAAAAAGGAAGTTTGGTGGATGAATTATCTAGCGTTTTTTCAAAGTTCGGGGAGAGTCACATTTTAAGGGGTCGTTTGGTACATGTGATAAGAATAATAATCTCGCAATAAAGTTTGGAATTAAATTTATCACATGTTTGATTTTAGATATTAGTTCATCTCGGAATAAATTTTACGCTAAAATGGTGGGATTGATTATCTCATATAGAAGGTGGGATATCCTAAGATATTCTACCATTGTAAATTTGTAATCTGTCATTATGCACGTATTAATGACTAATTTTACAGCTCGAACCCGTAACTTAGGTTGCACAAAAATAACTCTATTATTGTTCTAACGCTCCTCTTAGGATGTAAGCTGAATAATGGAGTTAAATGCACTGGTCCGTTTTTTCCACTTTGGTAGTCGCGGTTTTAAATGCAGTCCACATAGCCCCCTCTCTTCTTAAATTCCCCCCAAACATTCTCAACCCTCTCTCCATTATATTCTGCATTTCAACTTCTCTTTTAGCCTTCATAGGGTTTTTGTCCTCCCCCCCAAAAAAAATAAACATAGTTACGGTTGTATCTTAGGGTTTAGCTAGGTCAATTGATTGTGTATCTTTGCCTATGAAACAGTAACTTTGATATTGGTCAGGTTCACTCAGATATATCAACAACATTATTTTGAATGTTGGAGTTTCGCTTTGATTGAGCCGTGCCAATATCTCAGTTCTCTTTCATTACAGCCATTTCTTAGACACTTGTGAGAAAAAAAATGGGTTGGTTTTCTTCCACGAAGTGAGAAAATAAACTTTTAGGGTTTTAATATATATGATATAAAATAGTATTATAACGTTAGTAGCCACCGATAACTTAGACAATTGCTTGTTTAAAATTGAAGTTGAATATCTTGCATTGTTTTGTTATGTCTGTTGCTTTCTTTTGAATTTAAGGCGGTTTATGCCAATCTAATTAATTAGTGTTTGGTTAATCAAATTAGCTTCACAATAAATATTATACACTTGGCATATATAAACTTGTGAAGCATCCCTAAGTCTAGCTACAAGCAAAACTTACGCATGCATATATCTCCTTCATTCTGTCCTTTTTTCAGAGAGATATGGTTTTGTTCCTCCAATAGACGAATTGATTTTTGGAGTTCTTTCTCTTTTATGTTCTGGGTATAATTTGAAACTATGCTTGCTGGCTTGAATTTCTTTTTCAAATAACAAACAGCTAGCCATAATTAACATCAGACGCATGAGCAGGGTTGGGATTTAGGGGCTGAAGAGGGTTCATTCAAACCACCTTCGCCGAAAAATTACATCATATATAAGGGAAAATTTATTTTTTTTACCGATATATATTATGTTTTGAATCTCCTTGACACAACCTAAAAGCATAAGGATGTTCAACGAAAAATGCATATATTTTTCCATTGTTACCTCATGTTCTAGTATTTTTAATCGCATTTTGAGTGTTAATTATATCATATTATGCTTAATATTATATTTTAACTATGTAAGAATAAAGCAGTGCGAAGATGAAGAAATTTGAAGCAAAATTAAATAAAATGCGAAAGAAAAAAAAAGGAAATTAAATTAATAAAATAAGGGGGACACCCTTTGATCTTTGTCCCCCAAGTGGAGACAACAACAAAAGGATACACAATTGAAATGCATTTAAATGCAATTGATGAAAGAAAAGCACCGGAACTTTTCAACGTGAAAAGGCTACTGTTTTCAGCGCCAGGACCAGCGCCGGGCGCTGGCATCGACGCTGTGATGTGTGAGTTTTCCTATTTCGTTCGGGACAAAGTTATTTCGGACTTACACGATTTCAACTCATATAAAAGGAGTTCTAAACCTAATTTGGAGGGGATCGAACATATTTTGAAGGGGAATTCACGTGGAGAAACACACACCACGCTTGAAGGAGGCTTCTACCTAGTTTTCTTCTCTTCTCTTTCTTTAATTTCATAGTTTATTAGTTCTAGAGTTTTTGGTGCTACATGAACGTTGTAGTTTGAATCTTGAATTGTTCTTATTATTTATCATATTGGTTTATCTATTCAATCTTGCGCTTAATTATTTGATTGCTTGATCACCAATTGAATACTATCTACGAATCTAGGATTGAACTCGGGAGAGGGAATTCTAGATTGCATATAAGATTGGGTAGAGCAAGATCTTAACTCTTCAGGGGAACGGATTTGCGGTTAGGATAGGAATATACCTAATCGCTTTGCTTGGTTACGATACAGGAATTATTAATGCGTTCTTGTTAATCCTAATTTCATAGGAATATATGCGTTAGGTTAGCTTGAATAGACAAATAGTACTTCGGGAGAAGGCTACGAGTAATATTAACCCTGTCAACCAATAAACCAGATAAATTAATTAGACGATTTAAGTGGAAAACTCAACAGGATTGTTTGCTAACCCATAGCTCTAGAATATCGACTCTTATTGAATTTGTGTCTAATTTCGCCAATTGTTTCTTTAATTTCATAATTTACTATTCTAGATTAATTTTAGTTAAATATTCATACTTTAGTATTCGCTTGAATATATTAATTGTGTGGGTTTAATTTAGTTGATAGTTAATCACAAGTCCATGTGGGTACGATATCTGGACTTACAATCCTATATTACTTGTCGACCACGTATACTTGCGTGTGCGTTTGGGAGTAACACATAACTTAGTGGTTAAGCGGGGTCAAAATCTTTGTAAGGTTAGTTTAATTCCCATAATCTTTTTTAACTTTTTTTTTTAACCCTCTTAGCGGAAATTCTGCCCCCGCTACTGCTCGTGAGCTCAAAAGCCAAAAACAAAGAGGGTGTNGGGGGGGGGGGACTCAATGGTTTAAATTTCTTAGTTCAGATTTTCTTATATCAGTGAGCCGATAATATCTTATTTCTTCTTATACATGTAATATCTTGCAATTTGTTTAAAAAGGTTTATCACTTTGCTTGACTTTGTGATTCCTCTTTGTAATGTTAATGTTAATGTTAATATAATATATTTGTCTCTCGTGGATAATTCTTTTTAATTAAAGGGTTTTATGATAATTTGAATTACTTTAATTTGCCCGCTGCATTAAGGTTTTGGGTTGAGTGCTTAATACTTGGCAATTTGTCTAAAAGAGATGGGCTTGATCACTTCATCTTCTTTCTTCAATGCCCTTGAATTTTGTTTTTTCTTAAGGAAAAGTAGTTGGACAGAAAGCAAAAGGCAATAATAGAATAGAAAAAGAAAAGTTTGCATCGATGGAGTTCTTCCTCTCCTTAATCATAATGTCTCAATTGAGCCTTATGTTTTTATGTCTTGGCCAAGTTCATTTCATTTTGGTTTTGTTCCCGAGAATGATCCCCAATTTATTTTTTATATCAGAGCACTCATGGGCGGCATTCCTTAATGCGCGTCGAAGGTGACTGGTGTTTTTTGTTCTTTTATGTTGTAGTAGCATAAATGTGGATTCATGATTTAAAATTACTGATTTTGAATTGAGTATGTATGATCAACATACATTTTAAACTTTTATACACACATATATATATATATATATTATGTATTAAGCTCTCGTTATGCGTGGGATCTAGGAAAGGCCAAATCATATTTGTTACAATGCTTACCGTGCATTTTTATAATCGATTATTTTCGTGATTTGAACCTATAATCTCCTGGACAAGTCATACGCCGTCAATTGAGTTCATATATAATATAAAATTGTAGTAACCTCCTATTTTGATAACTCTTGCTTGTGAGAAAATTTATTTTGTCACACGTGCCAAGTCATACTTGTGTGAGGGTGTTCTGCTTAACCCTATAAAATCCTACTTCACCTACTGCCACTTATATTATCATCTTACTACATACGGGTGAAGATAGTCTTATTGTGAGTGAAATACAATAATTCTACTATAATATTGTGTGTCTACTCCAACGGTTTTTATTTGCCACATTTATCATTTATAATTTTATACTATGAAATATCGCTAAACTGACTCATACACTCATCGGCCGTTACTTCTCGAGCCTGATGAAAATGTGATACTACTATTTTTTAATTTCTTAATTTATTATTTTGGATTTACTCTAACACAACATACACAATTTTACATTATCTAAAGGGGTTAACTAGTTCTAGAGATATGCTTAAACAATCTTCCTACATTGTTAGAATATATTCTAACATAAATTTGCTCAATTAGATCTACGATGCAAAAATGCCTCTAACCAATTTGGAAAGTTGGCCAAATTTTGGGTCATTCAAGAAGTAATAATCTTGGAAGTATGTCTAAGATCCATATGAAGTCAGGAATAACTAAGGATAATGGTTAAGGTGAAACAAGGATAACCCTACACCTAACAATAAATTATAAAACATTTGAGGACGAGTGTTCTTAAATGAGAGAGAATGTAACACCCTAGAAAATTTCGAAGTGTTTAAAGGCCATTAAGAAGACCGATTTGTGCTAATTATATTAATACATATATGAACGAGAGTTAATGATATGAAGTATAATACTTGAAAATGATAATAGGTGTACAAGGTACTAGAAGTGATTTAGGATCTAGGAAGAGTCTTAAGCCCAAGTCAAGTTGGAAACTATATGTTGGACTAAAGTTTCAAATAAGTTTGCATAAGATCCTACTTTAGATGAGCACAACTCCCATATAAAGAGTTATATGGTGAATGACCTATCAAATGAAAGGTCTATGTGTCTAGTTTCTAATGCTTCAACCCGTTTGCCAATTAGAGACTCCTACAAGAAGTTATGGCCTTCTTACTTATCGAGAGAGAGTAATATCTATCGGAGTCCTATGCATAACGCAGCCTACACAACACACGTAGACAAATCCAAAAGCTGTCAATTGAAGAGAAAAGGAAGGCCACTTTGTGTATCCTTTGTGGGTAGCCTATGCAGGGGCTACGCACCCATCAGACCCCTTTTAAAGTGTTGAAACAAGGAGTTTAGAGAGAGAAAAAGTTTGTTCTTCATCTTGGAATTGATCTCTAGAGAGAATGAGGAGTTCTTCCACTGTGGATACACTTCAAGTTAAATTATTGTAGTACAAGAATAATTATATGACATTATTTAATGATAACACTAACATTATTATGGATAAAATCCATAGAAAATAGGTTGAGTCTTCAAGAACACTGAAAAGAGAAAATGTGAGATTCTTCCACCAAGAGATGATCCCTTCACTTGTGCCTCATATATATGATATATCGAAGTATGGGTAGCACGTTTATGAAGTTTATTTGAAATTATAATGAAGTTGTTGTAGGAACCCTAAGAGTGGGTGGGCAAAGAAGAAGACGAATAGTGATGAATTGATATAAATGGAGTTGTCTTGAGTTTACAGTGATTCCAATAAACTTGATAACTTAATTGATGAAGGCATTGAATTTGGAATCACTGTTTGGATAAGAAACAAGACTAGTTCTTGAAATATATATTTTTGAACCAAAAGTTTTATTGGAGAAGGCACTGAAAAATGACTTGATGATGTTGGGTAATTAACATGGCATCGTTAATGATTCCAAACGAGTAATAAATGATAAGAATAAAATTGAATACGCTAATTGGTAAGCCTATTGGATAATTTGGGATGTGAAGGCTTGTCGCCGATTTGTGAAGTTTAAATTGATATTTATGGATCTTTTCGGATTTGGTTTAATGCAGTGGGTATATTCAATGGTAAATGTCGACTTGTTGGTGATATTTGAGTATTTTAATCAATTGAAGCAATTGTGGTGTTATTTGGACCTTGAAATTTGATATAAGTTAATTAAAACTAACTCTTCTTGATGGAATATCTCTAATTTGATTTGATATACAATATCATTTATGAATGTGCATTCGTACTTATGGGAAAAAATAAAAAGAATGTCACCATGAGTTTATAAGTTTGTTACTTATGAAGTGTCATATGATTTTTGTAAAAATCTTATTTTTAAAATTTGTTGGCAAAATGACACTGAAGGAAAACGTTATAAGTTTTATTAAAACTTATGTGTTGATAAGAGTAGAAAATGTTTGAGTTTTAAAGATGTGTTTTCATGATAAGTATGGCTTTTGAAATTTAAATAAAGAAGTAGCATTTGTTGTATCTTTAAAAGATTGAATAAATTGATAAAGGCGTTAACATGAAAAAGGTTATTCAATTGATTTTGTTCAAATGTTTGAAGTGACTATTAAATCATCATTGATAAAAATAGATCCTTTGAAGCTATTACAGTATAAGTCTATTTTTGATATACAAAATAATTTGGGATTTACTAGTGGAGACTACTGATCACGCTCAACTATGCCTTATAAAAAGGACTAAGTGGTCGGTGCAAATATAATCCGGCTTACAAGTCTGAAGTCGAATCCCACAGAGAACTAAGGTTTAGCTACAGCTGTTTACTAATACTAAGAAGACAAGCTCGACCTAAGTTATAAATATTAAGATTCTGGCTTCTAACTATAATTAACAAGAAAATTAAAATAGTAAATTAATAGCTAAAGATACTAACGGTTGGAGACAAGATTAAGGTGGTCTAGAGTTATGATTTTCTCAATTATCGGAATCTTTCTCGCTACGTCTTATATAATTTCGCCGAAGTATTATCTATTGATCATGAGTACTTTGGGTATCGTAGCTCTCTCTCAAGCAACTACCATAATTTACTAGACATATTCTCTCGAACTATGCTAGTTGGCACTAATTCACTACTCACTATAATCGTACCAAGATTTCGTAATCTCTAATCCCATCTTTAAACCCTCTACATTGATCTCTCACATACGTTAGGAGTGATGTTGTTTAACAACTACCTAAATGCGTACTCTCTCTCGAGTAGAACACACTAAATAGGCACAATCAATTGATGGTCATTCAATCAACAACAGCAAACACGTAGTTGAACAAGTAGAGAAATCCAACGGCTCAATAATATAAAAACATAACAAGAATTTATCCTACAATAGCTTCCATCAAAATCCTAATTAAAAAATTAGCTATTCATAGTCATGCTAACAATCATGATAATAATTGAAAGCATTAAAATACATATTAAGGAAGAACGGAAGAGAAAACTCTTGTGATTCGTTATTTCCAAGTGTTTTCGTAGCCTTTGCCTCTCCAATGATGTCTCACCCTTAAGAAATAGGTTTAGAGCCCCTTTCATACATGTTGGGGGCGTGTAGGGTCTAAACTACCAAGTGCTAGCCGAATTAGGACGAAATCCGTCCTTAGCCGTCTCGTTTGGCTCCTGGCGCCGACCTGGATACCAAAATTTTTCCACTTCTATGCTATTCTGCCATTGGCGTTTTGGTTGGTGCCTGGCGCCAACCTGGGCACCAAAATCATTCTCCCTCC
Source organism: Nicotiana paniculata (assembly GCA_005239505.1). NCBI lineage: Eukaryota > Viridiplantae > Streptophyta > Magnoliopsida > Solanales > Solanaceae > Nicotiana > Nicotiana paniculata. The sequence continues at coordinate 24,742 of ML363686.1, read as the reverse complement.
AAATTCTTCTGTTTTTACCTAATTTTGCATGCAAGCTTGCCAAATCACTTCAAATTGACTCGTACACATATAAACACCATTATTAAACTCGAGTGACAAATATTTACACCAAATTTAACAATATTGAGGTTTAATGCAAGACAAATTACATGCAAAAATATGGATTTTTATCCTAACATCACCACCTCACACTTAAGCTCTTGCTTGTCCTTGAGCAACCTAAAACCTTTCTAACCAAACAGTGCACCCAAGACATCATACAATGGAGGAACCTTTGACAATTCAACACACTACACTTATGATCATGGATGATATCAACAATTAAGCCCTTGCATACACATTAATACTTTTTCCAACTTTCACATGCTGGAATATTAGTTACCAATCAAAAACACTCAAACAACCTGCCCAATAACCATCCAACCTCAAAGACTGACTCGTCGCTAATAAGCACTCTCAACTCGTGCACTCATCCAACAAGAGATGTTTAATAACGTCACCTTTTTTCATGGAATCACGTGCCTCACCAAAAATTAAGAGGGTATTTCGTCTACACATTGAAATGTGCATTCGAATATAATTAAGGACATCAACTATATGAACAAAGAACCACTCACTCTCACAAATAAATTCATGTGCACTCCGTGGTTGTACAATAGGCTTGCCCGTAATATATATCTTCACTAATCTACGCTAGCAAAGTCTAAGATCAATTAGGTCTTTACCGGTTGTAATGTAGGCTAAGGGATGGGTATATATTTGGGGTATAGTGACTAACCCTCCTAAGTTCTTTAATACACTACACTTAACTTTTCAGTACACACTTTTTATGACCATTTCAAGCAATCACGCTAAACCACATACAACTTGGCCCTTCTTATTTAATCACAACTCTGCATTCACTAGCCCGGATCATGATAAATAGGAGGCGTATTTTCTATATATATATATATATATATCCTTTTTTTTTCTTCAACACTCTCCATAAATTTAGGTTGCCTGGCTAATGATCTTCCAAAACATATATACACCTTTGGATTTTCTATGGTTCCATTCAAAAGCTATCTCAAATCCCACCTTATTCTTCTAGCGACTTAAGTGCTTTCGGGGTAACGGTTGGAACAGACTTAATTAATAATAAAATGGGAATCGTCTTATAATGTGGGTACCAAAAAAAAGCTTATAGACTCAAATGGGCTATCTAAGAATATTATTTATGGTTGAATAATAACTCAATGAACATTCAAAGGAGCGGTTACATTATCTCCTAGACTCACAAAACTTATTTATTTCGTTCGATTAACACATAGGGAAAGTTCTAGACAAACACAGTAACACACCATAACACATAATGTAATCAAATTCTCACGTCACACAATGCACATGACCCCAGTCATGATGGTTCCATTCCAAATCTCAAGTTTAGGCAAATAATCAGAAAGTCAAGGAGTATTAAGCAATAAAGCACTACATGAACAATGAGTCAAGCAACTGAGAGAAAGCGCCAGAGACATGTTATTCAATTTTTCTTGGTATCAATTTACATCAAAACATGTTAGGAAGGTAATTTGCATGCTAAGGCCTAACTTTGCTAGCATTAAACAGGTCAAAAGGCACATAAGATCACCCAAGTTTTCTTTCCTCTATTTCCTAAAAATAAAAATTACCCGATTCAAGTTACATCCCCTGGAAAAGAATCGATGCCAAAAGAAAAATCAAGGGGGATTATTATCTACCTACGACTAAATAAAAAAAAATATTTTTTTAATTTTTTTCATTGGACCTTAATCCCTCATGAAAGTTGTCCAAGAGATCCATCGTTAGGAAATGTCCCTTTTTTAAAAATGTTAAACTAACACAACTAAAATATCATAGAAAATTATCCAAACTATCTCCTCACCCCACACTTAAAATTGTGCACACCATAAGTAACAAGAGGGTAAGAGAAACTCCCTGATAGGCCAAAGGTCGAAGCATCATCGGCTCGGGATACTCAGACTTCTCCCTGGCCTGGTCCTTCGTGCGGGTACCTCACACTTAGTTCCAACCATCTGGTTTGCTTTTGTTTCCTTCCAATGACTTTCCTTTCCATGCTCCTAAAAAATTAAAAAAAACTACACTACAAAAATAACACAATTAAAAAAAGTAAAAAAAATAAAAAAGCAGTAAAGTTGGGTTGCCTCCCAACAAGCACCTAATTTAACATCGTGGCATGACATGAATCATTTTTTGTCTCCATTTCGAACTTATGAATTGGACCCCAAGTTTTAATTCTGCTCTATAATCATTCTCTTGGGGTGGTGTAAATCCTTGAAAGCCAAAGTTAAATATTTCCTTATGCACTTTTTGAATTTAAGCTGAGGAGTATCACCTTGCCTAGACGGCATCAAAAATTTCAAAATATATGGCCCGTCTACCTCTTCCCTTGTCTCCTTTCTATGCTCGTAAGGATCCATTCTCATTTCACCATCCGAACACAATGTAGAGAAGTGTTTGGAGTGAGGTCCAACACGCTCAAATACCTGAACTTTGATATGTTCAACATCCTCTGTACCAATGATACTAGAATCATCTGAATATTTATCTCAATATCCTCGGTTGACTATAGTGTCACACCTTCAACATCGGCATCCTCAAATTCTAGTTGGTTAGGTTGTTGGTGTTCTAATCTGATCTCCTCCATCAGAGTGTCAACTTCTAACTCTAGTTCACATTGTTTTTGGCTACTATCCAAAATATTGACTTGTCGCACATTCAAAGCTTCGACCACTTTACTCACTTGAGCCTTCAAGTTGCGAATAGTTTCCTCTTGCCTAAGTATTTGTAATTGTGTATTATTATCTTGTTCCACAAGGCACATTAACATATCCTTTATCTCCTTTAGGTCAACATGCATACCCAGGTTCTTTGTTCCTAGTAACTTCACAAGTAAAAGTAGAACCATCATAATAAGGGGTGGTGGAGGATAAGAAATATAAGCACAACCATAAAAGTGATCATCTTGACCACCACATATATCACACACATTCCACACATGAGATTGAGTTGGTGCACATAACTTGCCCCCGGGAATATATTAATAATTTTGGCACGAGTAGTTTCCTCCACAATAAGCATGAGGGAGATCAAAAGTAGAATTACAAACATCAAAACTTCCATAATTTCAAGATGTCATGTTTCTCAAATCAACAAGTAATACTAAAATTTTAAAAAATTAATACTAAAAAAAAGCTCAGACTCGAAACCTAGCAATATGTACAACTACAACTACATTGTTAGCTCCTCGAAAACAGCGTCAAAATTTGATCACTCCCAACTATGCTTTATAAAAAGGACTAAGTGCTCGGTGCAAATATAACCAGATTTACAAGTCTGAAGTTGAATCCCACAGAGAACTAAGGTTTTGCTAAAACTGTTTAATAATAAGAAGAAGACTAGCTCGAACAATTCCTAAGTTATAAATATTAAGATTTTGGTTTCTAACTAATTAACAAGCAAATTAAAATAGTAAATTAACAGCTAAAGATACTAAGGATTGGAGACAAGATTAAGGAGGTCTAGAGTTATGATTTTCCCAATTGTTGGAATCCTTCTCGCTACGTCTTCTATAATTTCGCCGAACTATTCTTTACCGATCATGATTACATTGGGTATCGCAGCTCTCTCTCTCGAGAAACTACCACAATTTACTAGATAAATTCTCTCGAACTACGTAGCTGGCACTAATTCACCACTCACTACAATCGCACCAAGGTTTGGTTATCTCTAATCCCGCCTTTAAACCTCTGTATTGATATCTCACATACATTAGGAGTGATGTTGTTCAACAACTACCTAAATGCGTGCTCTCTCTCGAGTAGTACACACTAAATAGGCACAGCCAATTGATGGTCATTCAATCAACAACAACAAACACGTAGTTGAACAAATAGAGAAATCCAATGGCTCAATTAGATAAAAATATAACAAGAATTTATCCTACAAAAGGTTCCATCAAAATCCTAGTTAACAAATTAGCTATTCATAGTCATGCTAACAATCATGATAATAATTGAAAATATTAAAATACATATTAAGTAATAACAGAAGATAAAACTCTTGTGATTCGTTGTTTCAAGTGTTCTCGTAGCCTTTTGCCTCTCCAATAATGTCTCACCCTTAAGAAATAGGTTTAGAACCCTTTATTGGGGGCGTGTAGGGTCGAAACTATCAAGTCCTAGCCGAATTAGGACGAAATCCGCCCTTAGCTGTCTCGCTTGCCGCTTGGCGCTAACCTGGACACCGATATTTTTCTACTTCTGTGCTATTCTGCCATTGGCGTTTTGGTTGGTGCCTGGCGCCAACATGGGCACCAAAATCATACTCCATCCAATTCTTCTATTTTTTACTTTACTTTACTTTACATGCAAGCTTACCAAATCACTTCAAATTGACTCTTACACATATAAACACCATTATTAAGATTGAGTCACAAATATTTACACCAAAGTTATCAAGATTGAGGTATAATTCAAGAAAAATTACATGCAAAAACATGAATTTTTAGCCTAAAAATCACCACCCCACACTTAGACTCTTGCTCATCCTCGAGCAACCTAAAACCTTGCTCTACCAAATAGTGCACGCGAAACATCATACAATGGAGGAACCTATGGCAATTCAAACACTACACTTATGATCATGGTTGATAGCAACAATTAAGCTCTTGCATACGTATTCATACCTTTCCCAACTTTCACATGCCGGAATATTAGTGACCAATTAAAAACACTCAAACAACCTGCCCATAACTACCCAACCTCAAAGACTGACTCGTCGCCAATAAGCACTCTCAACTCGTGCAGGCACCCAACAAGAGATTTTTAATAATGTTATCTATCTGTCACGGAATCATGTGCCTCACCAAAGAGTAAGACGGTATTTCTTCCACACATTCAAATATGCGTTCGAATATAATTTAAGGACATCACATATACGTACAAAGATCCACTCACTCTCACAAAGAAATTCGTGTGCACTCCGTGGTTGTACCATACGTTTTCCCGTAGTGTATATCTCCACTAATCTACGCTTGCAAAGTCTAAGATCAGTTAGGTATTTATGGGTTGCAGTGTAGGCTAAAGGACGGGGAGGATTTTTGGGTATAGTGACTAACCCTCCTAAGCATTTTAGTACACTACACTTAACTTTTCGATACTAACTTTTCATGACCAATTCAATCAATGTCGCGAAACCACATACAACTTGGCCCTCCTTACTTAAGCACAACTATGCATTCACTAGGCCGGATCATGATGAATAGGAGGTACATGTATATATATTTTCTTCAACACTCTCCATAAATTTAGGTTGCCCGACTAATGATCTTCCAAAACATACATGCACCTTTGGCTTTTCTATGGTTCCACTCAATAGTTATCCCAAATCTCACCTTACTCTTCTAACCACTTAAGTCCTTTCGGAGGTAACAGTTCGAACAGAGATAATTAAGAATAAAATAGGAATCGGCTTATAATATGGGTACCAAATAAAGAGTTTATAGGCTCAAATGGACTATATATGGATAATTTTATTTATGGTGGCATAATAGCTCAATGGACAATCAAAACGGTGCCCACATCATCTCCTAGAGTCACAAACTTACTTATTTCATTTTGGCTAATACACATGGCAAGTTCTAGATAAACACATAAAGCAATCAAAATCTCATATCACACAATACACATGACCCCAGTCGGGACGGTTCCATTCCAGCTCTCAAGTTTAGGAAAGTAATGAGAAAGTTAAGGAGTATTAAGCAATAAAACACTACATGAACAAATTAGATATTCACACTCATGCTAACAATCATGATAATAATTGAACGCATTAAAATGCATATTAAGGAAGAATGGAAGAGAAAACTCTTGTGATTCATTGATTCCAAGTATTCCCGTAGCCTTTTACCTCTCCAATAATGTCTCACCCTTAAAAAATAGGTTAAATATAGGCTTAGAACCCCTTTTATACATATTGGGGGCGTGTAGGGTCGAAACTACCAAAGTTCTAGCTGAATTAGGACGAAATACACCCTTAGTCGTCTCGCTTGGCGCCTAGTGACTGGCGCCAACCTGGGCACCAAAATCATACTCCCTCCAAATTCTTCTGTTTTTTACTTCACTTTACATGCAAGCTTTCCAAATCACTTCAAATTGACTCCTACACATATAACATCATTAATAATCTCGAGTCACAAATATTTACACCAAATTTAACAAAACTGAGGTATAATGCAAGACAAATTACACGCAAAAACATGGATTTTTAGCCTAACATCAATTATCAATATTGGTTCAAATGTTGAGTTCGTCACCATGGAACTTTGTGTGCCGGTGTAGGGACACATTATAAGGCTAAGCCGAGGTTTATGGGATAAAGTTTCCCATTGTGGGGGTGAATGATCATTACATAAAGTAATACATTTAAGTCGACTAGTGCGACATTACAGGAAGTCATTCGGGCAAGTAGTGTCAAATACTTGTTGTTGGTTTAATCACCTAGTGATTCTTTATTATCCGGTGTAGGTATAGTACATCCGGTGAAAAAAAGAGGACTTTCTTACACTTAGGCCTAAGGAGCCGGGAATGATTTCAATGACTTAGTGAAATTGAATGGTTTTGCATAATTTTTATTAAAATTTTGGATTGATATGAATGTTTTAAGAATTTATATTATGACTAACATTTCACTTGTCGTTTCATTTGTAATAATAAAGAGTATGATTTATATTATTGTTTATCACTTTAATAACAAATATTGGTTGCATAATATTTTTTAAAATATTTTGTCCCAGGAATTTGAGCAAGAGAGAGTTTATGATATTTATTGAATACCGTGATGGTGTACTCATCCCTTAGGGGACCCTTTCCAGGGCTCCGACTACTTTACATGTTTCAATATGAGGTATGATATGTGACATGCATACAGGGTTATGATGACCCTCTTCTTGAGGTATATAGTAAGGCACCACTCCTATTCCGTGGTAGCTATCATGTTTTTCCTTATTTTTTTCAGTCGAAAATTGTCCCAAGTGTTAAGTTCTATTCTTTGATACAGGCTCCATAGAAAGTTGCGATGAGTTATAAAAACGAGATAACATATGACATACATGAAAATATATTTATTGTATTTGATCTCATTATTATTATGAAAAGCTTCTTCTTTTTTTGAGAAGCCGGAATAATTTATTCAGATAAACTACGTAACGTCCAACACGAGATCCGTTGGATCATTACAAAAGTTAGAAAGCCCATGTAGGGCATTAAGATTACCAAGAGTAGCAAGTTTCCTACAATTGTTCTCACAAACAGATTTATTAATGGAAGAAAAACCCTCCTTGTCCTCCAGCATCCTGGACTCAATAAAGGTAGGGGCTATGACATAACAGACTAAACCACGATGCTTTGGTTTTTCGGATCCTTCCTGGGCAAGTAGGTGAGCAGCTTCATTTCCTTCTCTAAAGTTATGCCAGATTACCACTTTCTTGTCCTTCTGGGAGATCAATAACCTGCACGATTGTAACAAGAAGTCGTAAGATGTGTTGCCTTCCTTTAAGAGATCAATTACCTGTGTTGAATCGGTTTCAATTTCACAGGGCCATATGTTGTGATGAGAGATTAGTTGTAGGCCTTTTGTTAGGGCCAAAATTTCTGCATGTATACAGTTTACTGCTTGGATTCTTTCATGGAATCCCATTATCCATTCTCCTGCGCTATTTCTTATGACTCTTTCTATTCCAGCATGGTTTTGATGAAAATCTCCTTCGACATTTAACTTGAACCAACCAGTACGAAGTTTATGCCAGTGAGTATTACAAATAATGTTCTTTGAATAACAAATTTCTGTGGAAGTTAGAAGAGTGGATTCAATTGCATGCTTTATGACGGACTATATGGAACATGATTAGTGGTATTTTTATCGAGATTATTGTTTCTATTTAACCAAAGATTCCAAATAGCAAAAGGAAAAATTGAGACCAATTGAGGAAATTAGTGGTGATGGGCTGATTACAAGATTTTAGTTTGTCCATCCAAAGGTTATCCTCTGATTTAGGATGATTTGTGCTAATGTTAATGGATTGACAAAAAAATTTAGCAATGTTACAGTGAATAAAGATGTGGGTTATGTCCTCCTCGTTTTGGTGACAAACAGTGCACAATTTGTCTACATTCATTCCTATACGCTGGAGATAGGATCTACATGGCAACTTATTGTGATAACATTTCCAAAGAAGAAATTTTAATTTGTTAGGACATTGATATTTCCATATCCAACTAAAGTTTTTAGAGGGAGTAACATTGGGGTCGATGAGGTTATAACAAGAGGTCGTGGAAAACAAGCCGCTATTATTAGGTTCCCAGATCAAAAGATCATAATTTCTCTCATATGGTAAGTTTATGGATTGAATTTTTTCAATTAAGTCGTTTGGCAAAGTTAAAGAGATTTTATCTAAGGACCAAGTATTTTGGGTTATGAGGTCTTTAATGGTAAGAGATCTATCACTTTTTGTAAGAGGGCCCTCAATGGCATTTCTAAGGCAGTGGATATTGGGAAGCCACTTCGTATCCCAAATACCAAGGGATGAGTTATGTCCGAAGTACCACAAGCAACCCTTTATGCAATATTTCCATCCTTTTAAGAGACTTTTCTAACAAAAGGAATGACATTTACTATGGGAGGAGATGTATAATTGCCTGAGAACTTTGGCCCAAGGGGAGTGAGGGGATTTTAGAAATCTCCAAGCAAGCCCGGTAAAGAGAGCAACATTTTTTGATTTTGCTTTTTTAAGGGCAAGGCCACCCTTGCTTTTTTCAAGAGTAATGTTGTCCCAGTTGAGAAGGTGAAGTTTTCTTGTAGATTCATTTGAAACCCAGATGAAGTCATGTTGGAGTTTGTCATTGGTTTTAAGGATTTTCCCCGGGAGAAGGGTATATTGCATTACATGATTAGGGATCCTGGCAAGGGTTAAAGAAGCAAGGGTAGTATGGCCTGCCATGTTAATGCAATTGATTTTCCAGTCTGCTAGACGACTCCTCATATTATCAATAATGAAGTGGAAATATTTTGGTTTTGGTGGAGAATCAAGGATAGGGAAACCTAGATATATTCCAAAGGAGTCACGCCTCTTCATACTAAAGAAGTTAGCAGTATTGTTTTTAAGGTCTTGGAGACACTTTTTGGAGAAAATTATTCTAGATTTAGCAAAGTTGATGCTTTGGCCAGAGAGTTTGCAAAACATATCAAGGCCAGATTTAATAGTATTGCAAGATTTTTGATTAATGTGACTTATAAGAGTTAAATCATCTGCAAAAAAAAGATGGGATAGAGGAAGGTCATTTGTGCTAATGGTAACCGGATCCCATCTTTGAATGTCTACTTGGAAATTAATGAAACGAGAAAATATTTCCATGCAGAGGATAAAGATATAAGGTGACATAGGGTCGCCTTGTCTAATGCCTCTATTTGGGTAGAAATTTTTTCCTCTAGCATCATTTATAATAACAGCCATACTGGACATGGTGATACATGACATGATTAAATTGGACAGATTAGGGGGAATTTTAAAATACTTTAGTGTTCTAAGGATGAAAGACCATTCCAATCAAAGGCCTTCTCTAGATCTATTTTTAGGATCATCCTATTCTTTTTACTAGAGCTTTTTTTAAAATTATGGATGATTTCTTGGATAAGGATCGCATTGTCACTAGCTCTTCTATCTTTTAATAAACTATCTTGGAAGGGGCTGATAATTTTATCCAGAAATGGTTTTAACCTATTAGCAATAATCTTAGTGATGATTTTATAGCTGGTGTTACAAAGACCTATAAGACGAAAGTTCTTAATGTTATTAGCATTGAGGAATTTAGGATAAGATATAGATAAGTGTTGTTGATATTGGAAGGAATTTGGTAGGAAGTGAATATCTCATGGCAAAAGGAAATAATATTAGGCCTGACTATCTTCCAGTATCTTTGATAGAAAAAAGGGTGTAGTCCATCAGGACCGGTGCTTTATAGGGTTTAAAAGAAAAGATAGCATTAAGAATCTCTTTGTTTGTAAGGGGATTGTCTAATGATAAGAGGTCTAGGGAGTCAAAACTTACAAGGTCACTAAAGTTATCCGATTTGTTAGTGAAGCAGTGTGAAGTTCTAAAAGCATTTTCAAAAAAATTCCGAGCATGGTTAAGGATATCACTAGGGTTATCAAACCAATTCCCTTGTTCATCCTTAAAGAAGCTAACATGGTTTCTTTTTCTTCTTCTATTAGAGGCACTTATATGGAAAAATCTAGTATTTGTGTCACCGTCATTTAGCCAGAAAAATCTTGATCTGAGTCTCCAATAGTCCTCTTCTAATCTAAGGATGTTATTGAACTCATTTTTCAGAGACGATTCTAGGTTTTGGAGGAAAGAGCTATAAACATAGCTTTGAGAATTTTGGATACCCCTAAGTCGCGCCAGAATTCTTTTTTTTTTTTTTTTGTAAAAAAATATCTCCAAAAGTTCCTTGCTCCAGGTGGAGATGTTCATAGTGAAATTCTGGGTGGCTTGTATGAGGTTAGTATTAAGCCAATTTTGGCGAACCACATTAATAAAATCAAGGTGTGAGCATCAAATATTTTCTAACCTAAAGGGTTTACGATGGGTCAAATGATGAAAGGTGTTAAGGTTTAAGAGGAGGGGTTATGGTCATAGTAAGTTTTCGGGAGATGGATTACTGTGGCATTGGGGAATAAATTAATCCATTCCTCATTGCCTAAAAAGCGGTCAAGTCTCTCCATAATCACACCTTTAAGCCATTTCCTATGATTTGACCAAGTAAATTTGCTTCCCTTATAAACTAAGTGCAAAAGTCTACATTTGTTAATAAAATTCCAAATCCTAGTTGTCCTAGAAATATTTACAGTTCTCCCTCCAAATTTTTTGGATGACATGGTAATGTCATTAAAATCACCTCCCATTAACCATCCTCCACTATAACTATTGGAAATATTAACAAGATTTTCCCACATAGAATTTCTATCATTAATATTAGTACTAGCATAAATAGTGCTTAATAACCAAGTAAATCGAAAGGGGATTACCTCTATCATGGCCTGAATTTCTTGACCCCTTCTAGTGAAATTATTAATTGTGACTACAGTATGTTCATAGAGAATAGCCATACCTCCAGATTGGCCTTCATCGGGAACTTCGATCATTTCAGAGAAATTAAATTCATTAAGGAGGGAACCATGAGTGGTCCTTCTTATTTCCAGGAGAGCAACTTATCAAGGTCTATGAGTGTCAACTATATCCCTAAAGTTGCGACGAAAGTCGTCATTGTTAGCACCACGAATATTCCAAAAAATGATTCTAGTGGATCTCATCATCCTTTGTAGATGGATTGGGTTGACATTCATTGTCTCCTCCTACAAGTTGGAGTTTGGGTTCCTCCTTAGGCATGGGACCAATATCACTGCATGAGTTCCCACAGTTGGATCCCAAGGTGGTCTTATGTCCATCGAACATTTGAACATTGAGGGAGGGCAGTTGAAGATGGATTTCTTGCTCAACGTCTCCTTGAATAGTAGTACTTTTACTTCGTTTAGGTTTGCAATTTCCACACTCGATTCCATAAATAGAGGATTTATTTCTTCCTCCTCTTCTGGTTGATTTCCTACTGGTTCTTGCACGTTGGGAGAGCGGTTGCTTGTTGCTTGCATGGGAATGTTGTTCTGGGAATTTGCATGTTCTACTGTTGCATGCATGTCCCATGGGATTATGATGGGGTTGATTTGGTAGATCTCCTCCAGTAGGAATAATGGTTGATCCATTGGTAGGATTTGTGAGATTTGAGGACTGGATTGCGGAGGGAGATTCCAACGGTGTTGATGGCTTGGATGAAGGTTTGGTTCATTGTTGGAGCCAAGGGGTGTAGGACATTGTTGATCCACATTTGGTTCATGTAATTTTTCATTGCTAACCTCATCCCTTCCGAGATGAGTTGAGCAAGGTAAGGGGTGCTCTGGATTATGAGAACCGTGTCTTGGCCGTTGATGTCCATGTTGAACGTGATTGCATGGCCCATAAAGCCTGCCTCTATCCAAGATATGGGTTGATAATTCTGTGGAAATGGAGGAGAGGTATAGTATACTGTTGGAGTTGGGAGGTGATGGGGTAGTGGTGGAAGGTTTTTCATTGTTGGTGGTTGTTGTTGACGAAGGATTTGGAGGACTCTGTTTCTCCTTCTCGATGAAATTGGTAGTCTTGGCATTGCCAGGGGTTGTGAGATATATATTAGTGTTTTTTCTTGGAGTGGGATTGGTTCTAGATAATTTCCTAGGCAACTTTATAGAGGAACTTTCTACTAGCATTGGGTCCGATTGGGAAAGTGTAAGAGAGTCAACAAGATCTTTGAGGGATTTTGTTTGTGACACTTGGTCTAGGGCAGTGTCCATCTGCAATCTATAGAGTGTTCGTTGGTTAAGGGAATTAGGGGTGCATTGGAATTAACGATCAGGGTTGTGTCAGTATCAAGTAAATTAGCGAGAGAAAAATCCATTTTGTCACTAGTAGTAATAACGTATTAGCAGCTTGTTCATTAAGCAAACTATTTTTAGTAATAGGATTTTTATTTAATGATTGTTGGCTATTTGTATAGTGATGCATGCCTTTTTCCACGTGTGGCTCATGCGTTTGAAAAGTGGCATGCACTTTGGACATGCATTGGGTGAGAGATATACCATCCATTTTGGAGGAGGCAGGTTCTTCTAAAACCATGGGATGCTCTAATAGTTTAGAGAATTGATTATTTTTCAACATAGGATTAGTGTGATGTAGATCATTAGTGGCAGGAATTTTTTTTTAATCTTTTCCGTATTGGAGTCGAGTAGATTTCTCTACATAATTAAGTTTCTGGGTATTAAGATACTTACATGTCTCAACATCATAAATTCTGACATTGATACCTGGGATCTCTTGATCATGGAAGTTAAATTTGGATGAGTGAACTTCTTTTTTGTCTTGGCAAAGGAGATTGTTTTCCAATCATCTTCCATTGGGTCCTTCTTCTGGATCTGTTCAATATTGGTGGGGTTCCCAGTAGCCTTAATAATTTGTTCCTTAGGGGAGTAATGACATTGAAGGGCTACATGGCCTAGTCTCCCACGACTTTTGCATAGGAATTTATCTCCCTCATAACAAATGTCTTGTTTATGCGAGCCAATAAAAATGAAAGGTTTAACCGGAGTATCCATAGGGATTTTCACACATAGGCGTGCGTATATTCCCCTAAGTATAGTGGAAGTACAATCATCAACCTTTAACAATTTTGCTATATTGTTTCCAATTCTTTTTAGGATTAGGCCATCGTAAAATTCAGCTGGGAGTTGAGGTAAACGTACCCATATAGCCGTAGAGAGAGGCTTTGCCTCCGAGGCAAAAAGTTGGCTTCCCGTCGTTGCGCTGATAAGAAATAACCATTAATAAACCAAGGACCTTGTTGTAGAGCGTGTACCATGTGTTCTTCCTTTGAGAATCTTACAACGTAATAATCTGCACCAAGATCAATTAATGGAAAATTTTCAGAAATTTTCCACATGTCTAGGATTTTCCTGTTTAGCTAACAGTGAAGAATTCGTTTTCCTAGTAGCTTGATGATGATTGAATATTTCCAAGGATGGTATATTCTGCGGAGGTCATCCGGTGATAGGCTAACACAGAAGCCTTCTTGCACTGGGCTTTCCATAGGTTCCTTCAAAAGCATTTCATGCATAGTTGATGTCGTCGATTCCGCTTCTTGATGTATGGGTATTGGAGAAGACATCTCACCTTGTAGAGTTATTAGGTTAGAGTGAGGGTCATTTAGGAGGATATTTTTCATAATCCAAAATCCTGACTCAGGTCGTGATGGCGCCCAACACGGGGGTCAGGCAAGCCAACAGTTTGTTTACTAGTGAAATTTCCTTATTTGATAAAACATCCCCACACTTACCAAATTTTAAGCTTAGAACATTTAAGTGGAAGTAGATAAATTCGCCAACTTAAGTAAATGTAGCCACAAGGATCATGAACAAACATATACAGTTCCAAAAATATAAAGTCTACTATGTGTGTGCCAAGAACTAGTGTCACAAGTCTACATGCGAACTAGTAGAATATCCAAAAGATGAAATAAATTGTTCTACTGTCTGAAGGAAGTAGACAAAAATAAACAAAAGATAACTCCGTAGTGCTGCTGAGAATCGCCAAGGGAAGCAGCTCACCGTGGAGTCAGGTCCAGAAAATACTCCCAAGGTCAAGCTCCGGTCGGATAACCCGATGCACCAGCCTCAGAACCTTTACAATTAAGTACAGAAGAGTAGCATGAGTATATAAATAGATATATACCTAGTGAGTATCCCGCCTAACCTCGAAAAAGTAGTGACGAGAGGCCGACGTGATACTTACTAGGGTCAGATAATGTGAAATGAATACAGGCTAATCAGTAATAGCAGTAATGAATATAAATAAGGAAATGAGCATCAAATAACAATCTCTAGTACCCTCACGCCATCCCTTTCCATGACATACAAGCTATTTAACCTTCTTTATTTCATGAAATCAACATTTACAATTACAGGGCTTCTCATAAATTACCAAACATATAACAAGCTATGAACGTACGGTCGTTACGACGTGAAAAGTAAATGTGCACTGCCGAGAGTCGAACGGCTCGAACCATAGATGCATCTATCTACCCGCTCGCGAATCGAACATGCGACACGGTTAATATAATACTAAGACTACCCCGCTCGCGAATCATTCATGCGACTCGGGTTAATATAATACTAGGACTACCCCGCTCGCGAATCATTCATGCGACTCGGGTTCCCGTATAAATATACGATTAGCAGGAGATTCCAGATAATTTAGCAGGGAACATACTAACAGGGTGAGAATTTAATAATGTCAACTTCAAAGCATAACTTCTTAGGCCTTCACATGAGAGATTCGAGGATATTATACCACTTAGACCATATGCAAAATCACAGATATAACACGTAAAGCATGCTTGTGAGTCCTAAACTACCCGACAAGGCATAATAGTAGATACGCACGGGATCTCGTCACTTCGTACGTACGTATCCCCCGCAAATAAGGACAAACAACCATTTATAATCACATATGGGGATAATTCCCTCTCACAAGGTTAGAAAGGAGACTCACCTTGTGTCGAACCTACTCTTCGGGTCAAGAACGCGCCCGAAAACTCCAAACTGGTCACCCAAGGACTCGAAACTAGCCAAATGTTATACAAATATATCAATTATGCTCAGAAGTATGGAATTCTCCTATTTACTTAGTTATTTCACCTTACTTGAAAAATCCTAAAATACACCCCCGGGCCCACATGCTCGGATTCCGGAATTTTTTTAAAGGAATCAATCACCCATAGCCTAAGGATCATTAATATATAGTTTTTGTGTGATTCCATGGCAAATTTCTTGGAAATTCTCCCATTTTCCATAAAACTTAGGTTTTTCACTCTAACCCATGATTTCCCACTAATTAGTGTGATAATCTACATAAAAATTCAAGTATTCAACTTAAATTATAATAGGAATCACGTACCTCTTAGTTGCTAGGTGAAATCTCTTCTTTGAAAGCTCCCAAAATCGCCACAAGTGAAGAAAAATGGCTAAAATGGGACTAAGTCACGTTTAAAACAAACACTGCCCAACTGCCCCTTGTGTGCGATCGCACAAGGGGACTTGCGATCGCGGAGAGTAATTGGGCCAGGCCTGTGCGATTGCGAGGGAGGGGGTGTGAACGCAGAGAACAAACTGGGTCAGGCCACAAATCACCCCTGTGCGAATGTAGACAAGCCCATGCGACCGCACATGGCATTTTCCCACACCCTGCCAACTCCCTCTATGCGATCGCATTAATGCACCTGTGATCGCACTGAAGGAAACCAGTCAGTGAAAATCTGGTGTTTTGAATTTAACTCTGAGGGGTCCGAAACTCACCCGAGCCCCTCGGGACTCCGTCCAAAGGCACTGGCAGGTCTGTATTCATGATATGGACTCGATCAAATTTTCGGAACGTGAAAAACAACAACGAAACTAAGAATTTGACCCCAAAACCAAATTGAATCAAACTTTGAACTTAAAGTTCTATAATTCGCTTTCAATGCGCCGAACCGACCTATACTACTCGGAATGACACCAAATTTTGCAAGCAAGTCATAAATAACGTAACAGAACTATTCTCGGTCTCGGAATTCCGTTCGGACCTTGATAACACAAAAACACGTTCTAACCCAAATTTCAAACTTAAGGAAACTCTAATTTTGATATTGGGCGCCGAAACGCCCCTGGTTCATCCAAAACACATTCCGAACATACGTTCAAGTCTGAAATCATTATACAAAGCTACCGGAATCGTCGAAACTCGATTCCGAGGTCGTTTACTCAAAATGTTGACCGAAGTCAAACTTTAGCCTTAAAGGCCAACCTTAAGGAACCAAGTGTTCCTATATCACTCTAAACGCTTTCGAATCCCGAACCACCCGTACCCGCAAGTCATATCATAAAAGCCCGCTTCGGGAAGTTACATTATCTTTGAAAGAGGGAGAGTCATCTAGGGGTATAGGAGTATGGCCATTTGGTTGGTTCACGCTTGTCATGATATTGGATGGAATATATGGTGGTTTGGGTGGGATTGCGGTGGTTTGGCCAGTCATCTATCTATTAGAGACAAATGAAAAGCTTCATGTATGACTTTGAGTTGGAAAAGTATTCCATTATTTAACTTGAAAATATATATGATTTTTAAAGAGCTTCCGCAATTAAATTGATTTTTATGTATATAGTATAGGTGCATTATATGATTTGATTGGCTCGGTCGAGTATTATGCCAGATGCAAGTAACTGATTTTGGACCGTGACAAGCTTACTCTTAGGAGTCTTTTGATTCTCAGGAAAACGAAAGTTATATAGCAATTATAATACGGGAATCGATGATCACAAGAATTATTTAGTGAATATATTTATTTAAGCAGATGTTTAATTCATTATATAACGTTTCACATAAAATATATTATCTATGTAACATAAAAATTTGTAATTTTGACATTTTTTTCTTAAAGTAAATTAATAAGTAGATATAAAACCAAGGTTATTTTAGTTTTTACGTATTTTATCTCCATACAACTAATCATGTATTAATTAACTATATGTGATCCGCTATAAATTAAATAAAAGGAGAATATAAAATTATATTAGCATTTCTTATACCAAAACTTTAATACTAGAATTGCGTATAAAGTATATAGGAAGTCATGTGACTATTTATGAGGGCAACAATGGTAAAACTTAATTAAAATTTTCTTACACGTAATTTGAGGTGCAAGAGTTTGACTATAGTGAAAACTTTTCATTTCTATTCCCATTTGCTTTGCACAAAGATTTAAAAGCCTAAGCCGCTCAAATACGCAAAAGAAAATAGGCAAGTGAAGCTCGTGAGCAATAATAGAATATAATTAAAAACAAAAAGCACAAAAATGAAACCAAATGCTTAGCAAGGAGTTTCAAGGCGTTGTGAATAGAGATATTCAAGTCATTTTCAGAACAAATTATTAATTAGTCATCATCATCAAAGAACACTTTGGTTTCCCTTTTTTTAAGTATCACACACACAAAAAAATGTAAGTAGGCGAAAATGATTCCTATTAATTCCAGATTTATTTGGTTTAAGGAATTTATGTTGTACTTTACTTATTTTGCCTATCAAATGATTCATGATTGCCACATGGCTCTCAAGTGAAGTTCATAGGTAAGCACACTAACGATTTCAAAGAAACAAAAAAATTGATGTATATCGTTAAAAACAAGAAGCAAAGAATGTAAATTATAAAAACCATACGTTAAAAGTAATTCGAATAATCTATTGGGATTGCACTATTTGGATTACAAATTTGTAGGATTACGTCACAATAATTGTTATTTTGCGATGAATTCTAATAAGTAGGTCAATATAATGACAAATATATAAAATTGTCATATAGTAAATTATTGTATAACAATTGTTATGCAACCATACATTTAAGTAATTTTTTGTTCATCTTGTCCACATAATTTTTAATAAATATATGGCGAAATGGCTTCCTGACCACTTAAACTTACATGACTTTTGAAAGCCGATACATCAACTTACAACTTTTCCATTTGAGCACTCGAACTAGTGAAATCCATAACTAATAAACACGTTTGACCATTGACCCATCCCATGTGGCGTCAGTTGGTCCTAGTCATCTATGTGCGTGAGTCTCACGACTTTTAGGAGCGTGAGAACCCTTTCCCAACGCCCAACAGTCAAAAAATAGGGCCTATTTAAGTGGGTTCTTATTCCTTTAATTGTCCTAACACATTATCCCTCTATTATACAACATTTGAAGCTTCATTCCTTCCTATTTCTTAAAATCTGAAGTTTTATTTAATTTGTTTTTTCTTTTTTCAGACTGTGAGAATGATTCAATGTCCTGTATTTTGTCATTGCGGAATTGAAGCTCATATTTGCATCACTTGGAAGCCAACATATCCAGGAAGAAGGTTTTATGGGTGCTCAAACTATGGTCAAGTCAATTCTTGTAATTTTTTTAGGTGGTTTGACCCACCTCTTCCAGATAACTATAAACAAGTGATTTCAGGACTGTTATCAAGAATCAGAGAGAGAGATCGACTACAGCGTAGGAAGAGAATCATTGTAACCTTAGTTGTTGTATTAACACTAATAATTGTAATTTTCATCTTAGTCTAGTTAGCACTAATTAATGTCTTCATAACCCTATGTACAATGCTAATGACAAAATGAAGTATTTTTCCTGGAATGAAAAGCAGTTGTGACATAACACAAGCAGACATATATAAACAACCAAGTTCCATCAGCCTTCTTGATTGATAAAATTAGCACTGAATTTCTGTCTAGCAGCAGAAATAGTTTAAGCAAACAAAAGAAAAGTTCTGCAACTAACAATTAACCTACATTATAAGTTCTGCCCTAACACACTTAGAAATAAAGTTTTGCAACTAACAGACTTAACACAATTTCATTCAAAAAATTAACAGAAATCATATGAACATTCAGTCATCTTCAAGGTTGAGATTGGTTGATGTTTTGTTGAGATTGGCTTGGACATGGAGAATGGCTTGGCTAGGATGAATAATGGACTTGAGGTTGGATAAGGCTTGCTTGAGTTTGTCTTTTCCTCAACTGTTGTTGAAGTTACCTTTGTGTTATAGCATTTCTTCCTTGCCACCTTAGTCCGGTGCACTATATCCAAGATCAATATTGGTCTGCCCAGCATCCACTACTTTTGTAGGAGCAGAATGTACCCTACCTCTTGAGCCACACTGCAATCATCAATGCCAAATTACCACACAAACAACTAATATCTAAATAATAATTCAAAATTCAGTATTTCTTGATTAATCTTACCCTTTCTATCATTGTTCCTGAATCACCAAACAGAATACCAAATCCAGTAGTTCTTGGTCTTCCTCGAAGTCCACTAGCTCTTGGCCTTCCTCTAACACTAGATATAATATCCTCAGAAGTCCTTGATCTCATACTCCCAGTATCCTGATTCAAGATAGAATACTATCTAGTAATTTAAAGGTAGAATGCTAATAGAGATTACTAAATTAAAAAGTGAATACTTACAGATGCACTTGCAACAACTGATGGTTGGGTATTTGTGATCCAGGCAGTTCCAGAATCACTAACAGGAACTGATTATTGAGTTGTTGTTTGAGCAGACTGTGATGGTTGAGTAGTAGAATCACCTGCTGTTCCAGATCCTTGTCCTTTCTAAAATTTCCAACAAAAAAAAAATGAGTTATAGAAATAAAATGAGTAATTAAATTTCTGAAATAAAATGCATTACCAAGATAGAACACCCCTTCTTGTTATGGCCTACTATCTTGCAATGAGAGCAGGTCATTGGTGTCTCTTTCCTTGATCTCTTACCAAACTTCTTTTTTGGTTCATCTTGAGCCTTTTTTCTATTTTTCTTAGATCTACCAGGCATCTTGGTAACTACAGGAGGCTCAACAACTGCATTTTATGTTGATGGCCACATCTCCATGTTGGTCATTGGTTGTATGTAACAACTAAAAGCCTTCAGGTATGTTTCTTTCCTGTACCAGTGAACAACATAGTCAACAGACTCAAATTTCTTAAAGAACATTGCACATATTGCATGGGAGCATGGTATTCCTTTGAGCTGCCATGATCTGCATGTGCATGTATTGCTGGATAAGTCAACAATATGCTTGTAAACCCCATGTTGTATCTCATACCCAGTGTCCCCATTCCATTTCAGTTCATGCTTAACTGCATATTGAGATTGTTCCTCTATGTACCCCATTGCCATAGGAGATACATCAGAAATCCACCTTGTAGCAAACTCTCTCATGCCAGTCATCCTCTCCATCACCTTCACTCTAATCTCTTCTAACATGGTTATGATAGACTTGTGCCTAGCAGAAAAGATCCAACTGTTAAAGGTCTCACACATGTTGTTCTCCACATAATCACTTTTAGTCCAACCTTTGAAGAATGCTCTACACCAACTTTGTTTTGGGTATCTCAGTAGATCCTCAATGATCTTACTATCACCTAATCCTGCCAATTCATCCAACTTAGCCTTCAGATATGCTTCAAAGGAAGCCCTTCCACATGCCCATAACTTCTTCCTTCTTTCCTCTCCTTTTCATTTTTGTTTCCAATTGCTCCATATGTGTCTTGCACACATTCTGCGTTCAGCATTTGGCAACAACTTAGAAACAGATGCAACAAGTCCCTTAAGCAACAAGAGAAATAGTTAGAATAACAGAAACGAAAACAGTTAGAATAACATAAACAGTTAGAATAACAAAAACATAAATAGTTAGAGTGAAGTATATACCTTCTGCATATCATAAATTATGGTCAGCCCTTCACCTTGGGATTCTGTGAGTTGCAGATCATGCATTAGGCACCTAAAAAACCATGACCATGTGTGCTTTGTCTCCTTTTCAACCACTGCCCAGGCAACATGGTACATTTGGTTGTTACCATATTTACCAATGCATGATAGTATCTCACCCTTACACACACCCTTCAGAAATGCTCCATCAAAGCCAATAACATTTCTACAGCCTTCCAACCAACCTACTTTGCAAGCATGTAGACAAATATAGATAGCCATAAAAACCTCTTTACCAGGTATTGTCTCCTTTGAAGTCTTCACAACAACAGTGCTGCCAGGATTTGTAGACCTCAACATGTCAGCATAATCATATATTCTAGCAAACTCCTGCTTGTAATCACCAAGATACTGACTCATGACCTGATGTTTACCCCGACACATATAGATTTTCCCACATACACACCATACTTTATCCTAATCAAATCCTGTAACTGCCTAAGCTTTATGTCAGGTTGGTTGATAATCTTGTCCTTGAAATCTACCCATGCTGTATTAGCCATCTTATTTCTGGTTGCTCTAAAATACCTATGAACAGGATAGTAGCTTCTAACAATGAAATTTCCTGTGTGTCCCTCCAAACTTCCCAAAATATGCCATCTACATCTTGTTGAGTTCACACATTTTGCCCTAACCCTATGTTGCTCATTAGTCCTCAACTTAATTTGAACTCTTCTTTGAACAACATAATCTTGCAAAGCAGATCTGAATTGCTTCACAATTTCAAACACCATTTCCGACTGGAAACAAATTTTTTTACAAGCAGGATCAAAGTATATCCTGTTGTTGTATCTTCTTGGTTGAGGGTTATGCAACCCATCTTCTTCAACTTCATCATCCTCACTACCTGGATATGAACTGTGCAGATATTGCTCATCCCCTCCCAATTTTCCAATATATTTGGACTGCTTATCTTTATACATGTCTTCAAAACCAGGGTCTATACCTACAGGTCCACTAGGTATATCATCAATATTAACTTAATTAGATCTTAGTTTACTACTCTTTGAATTCACTTTAGCTTGTCTAGCAGCAACTACTTCAGGTTCTAGGTCACTTGTCTCCCTATTAATATCCTCATAAGAACCATATAATGACTCGTTTGTATCATCATCATCAGAAATAGACTCATAATCCTTATCCTCACTCTTAGTACTTACCTCATCACCCTCAGCATCACCCTCAACATCACCCTCAGAATCAGTAGCTAAATGAAAGCTATAGAACTCACCTTCATCTTCACTAGAGTCTTCTATATCAGAATCAGTTACATCAACCCTCTCTTTACCCTTCCCATGAGTGTCATCACCCATATTTATATCATTGTTAGGTGAGTGAGTTTCCCTAGCATTAGTAGGTGAGTTTGTTGCTCTAGCATTAACATCACTTGTTTGCCCATGTGGCCTTTCATTAAAGCCATATGACTGAACATCAGTGGGCTCCACATTTAAACCACCATAACTTAACATTTCATCTAGGTCTAAATAAACACATGGTGTATTAATTGTGTGACAGATATACACATCAATAAAATCCCCATCTTTGAGGTCTTTACACAAAGCTAACACATCAGCATCATATTTCAGAAGTCTAAATTCTCCTTTTTGGTTAATTTTACATGCATATTTATCTATTGTTAAGTACCCCATATCCTTAGCCCAATCATGAAATTGTAATATATGCAATTCATCAATGTCAGCTTGAAGAACAACTGACCAAGTTTGTCCATGTACATACCTCATAAACGGGTCAGCCCTAGATGATGAAAATTGTAATTTCACATAGACATCCATTGAATTCTGCAAAAAAAAGGGGGAGCGGGGGCAAGTCAGATACACTTTAAACCTAAAAAGTGATAAACTTTAACAAATTGGGAGACAAGAAAAAGACAAGGCAAAACCTCTAAAATAAAGTGAATGCGGACAAAATCCCTAGCTAATTTTTTAACCCCAAATGCCATATCACTCATGAAAAAAATAAAACCCCAAAAATAAAGTGTATATTCGACTCCTTTCCCCGAAAATCCTAATATAAAATCCCCCAATTTGTGCATGCGGACAAAAGTCTTAATTTTTTAACCCTAAATGCCAGATCAGTCTTGAAAAAGACAAAACCCTTAAAATATAGTGAACATTCGACTGTTTCTCCAAAATCCTAATATTAAATCCCAAAATAACAGATGATGCACGCAAACAAAAATAGCTTTGAAAATCAAATATTACCCATATTTTTTCATAATAAATTAGATGAAAAAAAAAACAAAAAACAACATCAGAAGAAACAAACTAACCGTCAAGGTCTAACACGTGACTGGAATCGAAATCTCTGACAAAACAAGACTCGAACAACTTTTGAATAAATAGGAGGGGACCCCAATCAGTTAGTTTTGGAGTGATTTTGATTAATTTGTGAAGGGGATGACTGATTATTAAGTCATTACTAACCTAGGTTTAAGATGAGAAGTATGGTTAGAGAGAAAGGTAAACGAAAGAATGGGGATTAAGTTGGGTGTACTGATTAAAAAAGGGGGGACACCAATCGATGGAGGTTTATTTTCTCGCCTCTGATGTGTATGTTGCGATTGGCTCAGTGCTGACTGAGCGGACACGTTATATGACTGGATGGACACGTTAGCAGATGTGTAATACACGCGCGGATGGTCAATGATAAAATGTGTTTATTAGTTATGGGTTTCACAAGTTTGAGTGTTTAAATGGAAAAGTTATAAGTTAGTGTATCGGCTTTAAAAAGCCCTACAAATTTAAGTGGCCAGGAGGCCATTTCGCCTAAATATATGTATTCTTATCTAAGGAAAAACAATATATAAATTCGTTATAAACAATGCTGGTATCAAGTTTAATACAACCAACACACGATGAATTAGTTATGCATATGTTATTTTTAGTTTTATGCAATTAACCAAATAGGACCTTAAATTATGCAAATACAAATTTTTCTTAAACGGTCAACTTGTTTTTGTTTTAAGATAATTGTCAACTAAATGTTTTAAATAATAATTTATTAAAATATTTGAATTATTAACTTATGTAACAACTTGTTTGGATGGTTGTTACCCATTGTATCGTAGTATATTATTTTTTCAGAACAATGTTTGTTTTGATTATTTAGTTAAAATTGGTTGTATTGTATTGTTAAATCCATTGTTCCGGAACAATGAAAAGTCCTGTTTTTTGAAACAACCGATTTGGTGTGGTGGGATTATTTCCTATTTTTCTTTCTAATTATGTCCTAACTTATTACTTTATAATTCTATTTTACTCTTTACCTTTTTTTTATATTAAATAATAGCAAAGTCTCTTTCTCACATAATTCTATAATAGAATTCTACCTGAAGTCTAATAACCTATATAAATTCTCAAAGACAACATCCCAAATATAACCTATATAATAACCTACATACATGAAAAACTTATTTTATTCTTCTGCCGCTGCTCCATACTCTTCAGGTAAAAGTTTTGTTTTACTTTTGTCTAAATTGATTTTACTTAATATTTTTTTTAAATTTTTATTATTATGATCTAATTATGAATATAGTGCACTTATTATTATTATTATTATTAACTTTAACTAATTTCGATATAATTTGCATGAATTTAATTGATTAATTTATACATAAGACATAATTAATGGATCTAGCTAAAATTTTTATATAATTTCTCAGACTGTATGGAAAAGACTAACTCTTTTACCAG